>JAOXYD010040286.1:0-13752 GCA_028565735.1 Pinacopodium congolense | reverse complement strand
AATAAGAACACAAAAACAAAACAAAATACAATAGCTCCTAAATGTGTATACTACTTTTGAGGAGGATTAAGGGAGTGGTAACTAAGATGGATTAATTCAATTAGGATTAGTAGTGTTAATGGGAATCATTTTAGTCCTTTCTTTGATGATACAAAGTCAGTATTAATAAATACTCGAGTCCACAATTACTCTATTTTAATTATTTATATTAATACTTAAAAGGAGCTATCCATCTTTTGTTTACAAATTTAGATATCTCACTACTAACATATTAAAGCACGCATAAGAAACTCTTCCTCTAAGTTACTTTTGGGTGGTTTATGTTGATAACTTAGAATTGAAGAAGTATTTATGTAAGTTTAGAATTTTGATTCTAGAAGAAGAAAGAGAAGTTTAACATTCTTGCCAATTTCAACATCTGATTCCTTGAACCATAAATGAATTTGTTATCATAATCCCTTGGAAGTAGGTCTTTATTACAATACATGTTAGAATATTTTGAAACCATACATTGTGCATTCATTATCATGATTGATTAGGTAGGCATAACTCCAAGCCAATTCCATCCTCATGCATGATTTACTATTACTAGTTTTATGTTAGCCTGTCAAATTATGAAAATATATTGTAATTATTCTCATTTTAAAATTTTGAACCAAATAAGACTTACTGTACCTCAATCTAGCTATTTTAACTTAAGTACAAGAAGCATATTTTACTTTTTAAACTTACAGAAAGGCCTACGTGATTTGAAGTTCTTTTTTTTTTCTTAAATGATCTAGGAATATGGAAATTTGGGACGATCTAGAGAGGGATATATAAGAGATTTAGCAAATGGGAGAAAGAAAATATGGCCTTGCAGATTAATGTTAAAGTCTACTTGACCTTGTCAACTATCTACCCCTACTTAAATGCTTTTTACGTAAGCATAAACTTATAAAAACATGATGTCTTATAGGGCCGACTCAAACCTTTACATTCAGCTTATCATTATCGATTTCCTTATTATTTCCTTTCTCTCGTTTACTTAAAATTTTCCATTTATTTCTTTAAAACTTTGAATATGAATATGATGATTGTAAGAAACAAAGATACTAAATATAAAAGTATGGCTCCTTCCTCCATGAGTGGAAAGAAAAAATAAGAACAAGGTTCACCATTATCCCTACTCTTACTATTTCCCTACATACTCCTTCTATGCATGTCCCCTTTCCTCTTATCTTTAATGGACTTCCTAATGATGCCACCATCAAGCCTACACTATTTAGGCCTATCACTTTTAATGAAATCTTTTACCTTAGAACTAAGGAAAGAGATTCAGTTTTTGATAATTTTTTTAGGAAGGGGGGGGAGGGAGCTCTTAGTCATTCTAGCTATAATCATCTTTATGCCTAGGTTAAAGGATTAAGATATATGATAGTGGTGTATTATATAGACTTTTAAGCTATAAATGTATTATTTTGCACCCTTATCTGTATATGAATTTGCTCTATTTATATGTATTTTTCATTAAAATGCAATTTCAGGCTTAATTAAGGTGTTGGTGTGAAAAAAATATATTTGGATCATTTTTTATAAAACCATCGATGGTCTATAATGGCACCATTAATGTCAATATGAAGCACCCTTGAATTCCTAAATGAAGACAAAAACCCAACATCCCTAGAGAATGATGCCATTAATTTTATGGTGAACTACTGTTATATTACCAATCAAAATCAAAAGACAAATGACTATCTATAATAGCATCATTATGGATTTCACAAACTACAGTTAATGTTAAAATCTCAAATAATAAACCAATGATACCTTAGAATGGTGTCATTGTTTCGTAACTTGAAAGGCCGTTGTACTCGTAAGAAGTGTGAAGAGAAACTTAAAGAATTTACTTCCTAGTTTAACCCTAAGCCTAAAGTAGTCATATATTAACATATAATAGTAGAGAGCTCAATAGCTTTTAGATAATTTTTTTAGGATGATTAGTTAAATTTTCCATTAACCTTTGTTCTAGAGACATGAAGTAGTAATTTCAAGTGTTTTAAGGAGTAGGTTCAAAGGATTGGATTCGATTTACAAGTAAGATAGTTTAAATTTTCGTTAAATCTCACACTCTCTTATTTCTTTTATACCTCAACTCTTTAATTTCATTAATGGTTATGTGCTTTTCAATTATATCTTTGTGTTCAATGAAAGATATATATGGCTAAATTCATTAATAGCTAAAGCTAGGTAAGTATATAGATAACTATGTTCTAACTAGCTCTATTGTATGAGGATATTTATTTACAAATGCTTTATTTTGATCTTGGTTTATTTAAGTGCTTCAATATTTATTTTATACTAGCCATCTAGAATAGATTTTTAGGTAATTAGGAATCTAATAAATCTACCTTAATTGTTGAAAATAATAATAAAAAATATAATTAAATAGATGAATAACCAAACTTTGATTACTTGTAAGGGTCTCAAATCTAAAAGAAGATTTTAGGTTTCAACATCTCATTTTTCATGTTTATTAGTCTAAGTTTATTGAATGACCAAATAATGAACTAGATTAATAAGGAAAAGACATTGACTTAATCATAACTTTATTTACTTTAGAGATGCCCTATATCTAATCATACAAAATTTCCTAGACTTAGTTGATACATTGAAACTTGAACCCTTAGTTAAACTTTATAACTGGTATCCTTAATTTCTACTTGTGATATACTATTTAGTTGGTACATTAGTTAACTTAGTTTTTTTAAGTTTAATTATTATCTTAATTTGTAATTTTTAGATAATCATACATCAAGTGATCTAGTAGTTACAATAGATCCCTATTGGAATGATCTTTAGACTTAAAAAGCTACCGCATTACTTGTTGGCATATCACACTTATCTTAGGTCAGTCTTATATTAGATTAGATTGAATTAAAGTAAGGATAGACTGAGTAAAACCATAAACAATATGAACTTTTACTTCTTTTATACTTAAATAAACCAATGTGTGGTTGTGGTAAAGAATACATTTACCTTCATTTTTTGTTTAAAAAGAAACTTAAAAACGCAAGCCCAAATGATTGTCACTTGATAATAGGTAATTTGAATATTTTTATTGTTGTATTATTTATTACTTTATTTTACCTAATTTTTAGATAAATTTAGTCTCCTAATGAGCCATTTTATGAAGTTGTAGGTAAATATGTATTTTGAGGCTCAAGTACATGAAAAGTAGTAATTATGAAGAATTTTTAGAAGCATAATGTGGGTGAAACAACGATACCGTTATGATTTGAGAAATCACCATTATGGTCTCAAAACAAGACAAATGATAAATGGCCCCGTAAAGCAATTCCATTGTTCTAGACATCAAGTATTATTGTTATCCCTATAATGATGAAAAATCTCTACAAGACTTTATTACTCAGGGCTTTCTAACCCTAAAAGGGACCAAGTATATAAGAATAAGAAGAGAATTATTTTGTGGTTATTTTGGAGAGTCCATTTTTTGGGTTTTTCTTCTTAAGATCCACAGATAAGTAGAGAAGGTAAAGAGAAGAAGAAAGACATTAACTGGGATATGTTTCAAGGAAGGTGCTTGGATTGGGTGATTAAAAGCCAGAAGTCTTAAAGATAAGAACATATCATTTTCATAAGTTTTCTCATTCTCTACTTCTTAAGTGCATTTATATTGTATTTTTTACTAATACATTTAGTGTTAATTATCTAGATAGGACCCTTTTAGATTTAATTGTATAGGAAAGATTCTTTAGTTGTAATTTAAGTAAATTTTTTATAGAAAATCACCTATGTTTATTTCATGAATAGGTTTTACTTTTTAGTAAATTATCTATGTTTGTACGCATGATTACATTTTACTATGAGAGAAAATATCTTTTTTAAATTAGATAAATTTTCTTACTACAATAAAATTTTCAAGTGAACTTTGCATCTAGATAAGTTTAAACCAATTGAGTATATACTGTTCTCAACACTACTTTAATTGATTAAACTTAATAAATTAGTATAGTAACTTATTTTTAATTTTAGTCTTATTTCTATAACTATTAATTGTTATGTTAAATAATAATTCGGTAGTTTAAACTAGTACTCATTAAAATCCTCATAAGAATAATACTCAGCTAACTAGTATACTGTAGGAACGATAGGTACACTGGCCTCGATTTTTAAGTTACAGAATTAGGTTTTTTAAGAAGTAAAACTCACACGATCATTACTTTAGGCTATATTTTATCCATGTACTTTGAAAGATTTCATGAATAATTGTAATCAGTTATAAAAGAGAGTGATGAGACAAAATATAATTACCTTATACTATGAAAGGAAAAAGACAAGTTTAAAGAATGATACAAAATATAATCACCTTATACTATGAAAGGAACAAGACAAGTTTAAGGATGTGAAGTGTAAATAGAGAAAGAGAAAGGTCAATTGGTAACCACATAAGAGGATGAAATTGCGAGATTAAAGGTTGAAACTATTGATTTAATTTGATCCATGAATGACTAGAAGTGGAACTTTAAAGTTGATGATTTAAATATGACATTATTGGTCATTAATGTAAGTCTAAAATTTTGAAGAATTAAAAAAGTATAAATTTTAGTTCCAGTCTTACAAGCCTTGATGCATAAGATAAACTAGCTATAAAGAAACATTATAATAGTTCCTTTTTAGATCTAGATATTATAGAAGCCTGTTGAACCAAGGGAGGTTACATTCAATTTTGATGATGAAAAAAAACCATTTCTACTAATATTTTTTTGTTTAAGTATGTTTAAAGATAGCTACATTGGAAAGAAGACATTTAAGTAATTAAGGACGCTGACAATCGAAGGTCGATCGACAAAATACTGATTGATCAGCCGAACACAAGCATTGAAGGGGGCATCGATCGATCGAATGAACACCTTAAGGAAGATTGGCTGATTGAATGAGATAAAACTTGGATATTGGTCGATTGAATGAAGATTGGTCGATCAATTGAAAAAATTTAGAAGAACGGTCGACCGAACAAAGCGCAATAGTCATTTTGCTCAATAATAGAAGATTTACCCAATGGTCAGAAAATACATACAATGGTCTAAAGAATTAATTATCAGATGATGAACGTTGGAGGAAGTCCAACAACTAAATTGATCCTCTTCCACTATAAATAGAGACGAGTAGTGACAAAGAAAAAACAAGTGAGAAAGAAGTGATATACTCAGTGATATACAAGTGTTGAGAATAGTTTACATATCAGTTTAGTTTTTATGCCTTGAGCTTATTAGTATGTTTGATTCTTGAGGTTATTGTTGACCCATAAAAGAATTTATAAGGTTATTCTTGAGCCTAGAAAAAGGAAGAAAGGTTATTCTTAAGCCTTGATAAAGAAAAGTGGGTTATCCTTAAGCTTAAAAGGTGTTGGTAACTTGTATCAAATTCATATTTTGTATTGCTTAATTTATTTTTCATAAGTACAAGTTCATTATATCTTATTTGTTTCATCTTGGTTTATTTAGCTTTCATAAATTTACTGTTATTTTTATCTTTACGAGTTTACTTGAAATTTTAGTAAAACCTAATTCACCCCCCTTTTAGGTGCCTTTAGGACCAATAATTTATATCAGAGCATAGGTCTCACTTTGAATATAAATTCTAACAAATTTGTGAGGAAAGACCAAATGGCACATTTCATGAATTATGTAGATTCTTCACATAGCTTAGATGGGTATAATTCATATAGAACACCTTACTTCGATGGTAATAATTATATGTATTGGAAGAATTGGATGAGATGTTAATTAATGGTGGAAAATATTGATTTATGGATACTAGTAACTCAACCATTTACAAAGCTTACAAAACTCATATAAAATGAAATAGTCTTAAAAAAAGAGAATGAGTGGATCCTAGATGAAAAGAGGTTAATATTCTTGAATAATAAGGCTATGCATATTTTATATTGTGCGTTAAGCATGTAAGAATACAATAGGATTGCAATGTATGAAACTACATATAATATATGGCACATTCTTGAAATTACTCGTGAAGATACAAATCAAGTCAAGGAGACCAAAATAGGTATGCTTACTCATGATTATGAACTTTTTCATATGATGCATGATGAGACTATTTCTTCAAAGTATACTCATTTCAATAATATTATTAGTATGCTAAAAGGTTTAGGTAAGACCTACTACAGTGTTGAGTTTTGTAGGAAAATCCTAATGTCCTTACCAAAGACTTGGGAAACAAAGGTGACCTCGATACATGAAGTAAAGGACCTCAACATACTCCCTCTTGACGAGCTTATCAGATCACTTCTAACATACGAGATGATGATGAAAGAAATCCAAGAGGAAAAAAAGACGCAAAGGAAGAAAAATATGACATTCAAAGTAAACAAAAATGAGGAGAGTGACAATGAAGAATCGTCAGCTAAAGTAGAGCTCGCATTCATTACAAGAAGGCTAAAGAAGTTCATACAGAATGTCTCAATGCTCTAAAAAGGTAAATCTTACTTAAAATATAAATTGTCTAACATAACATGTTTTGAATGTGGTGAAAAGGGAAATCTGGGATCGCAATGCCCCCACCTACAAGAAGAAGAAGGAAAAGCTAAAAAAAAGGAAAAGAAGGAGTTGAGGAATGAAAAGAAAGACTTCAAGAAAAAGAAAGCAATGAAAGTCTCATGGTCCGAATCAAGTGATTCTAAAGAGGAAAAAGTAGCCAACATGTGCTTTATGGCACACGACGAGGTATATCCTTCTCTTAATAAAGATGAATGTGGTTATACATGTGATGAAGTTTTAGAATATAGAAAATTTAACCAAAAAGAACAAGGAATTGCATGATAAGCATAAGAAAACCTTAGAGGAATTAGATACATGTAAATCGAAAAATAGTGACCTTAGAAAAGATATGACTCTAATTAATAAATAAAATGATGAGCTAGTAAATGAAAATAGGTCTCTAAAGAAAGAAATTGAATCCCTTAAAGAATCACTAGAAAAATTCAACAAGGGAAAAGAAAAACTAGATACTTTTATTAAGTGTTCAAAAGTTCGAAAATGATAAACATGGTTTGGGATATAGTAATAAAAAAGGGGCATCTATTAGTAAGAAGATTTTTTTGAAAGCAAAGAATTTAGAAGATGAATATACTCCTATGAATGTTTAGAATGCACATATTAGACTGCAATTTAAGCATCATGCATTCAAATACACCTCAAAACCTAGAAAATTCTCCCAACATCGATTTAATGATAAAAAGACCTTTATGCATCCTACACAAAATTTTCAACAAAGTTTGTATAAAGATGTTAAATATAGAAATGAGTATAGAAATGCATATAGAACTTACACTCCATTGTTTTGCATGTATTGTGGTTATTATGGATATGTTTCTTATTTCTATTACGACAGACTAAACAAATTTTCAAATAGTTACAAAAATAACAATTTTTATAACATAAAAACTATATGGATTCTGAAAACTAGATAATTGTTCTTGTTTATGATTTCTGATTTTCAATTGTTTATGGTTTACTATTTATATGTTTGTTATTTTTACCATCCACAGAGGATCGGTTGACCGAACTTCTAACATCGGTCGACCAAAGATTGTTCAGTTGACTGAATGGATAGGTTCTGTCGACCGATAGATAAAGCTTCGGTAGTCGACACCATCATTTTTCTCTCGTAATTCATCATCTCATATGTTTTAAAATACTCGTCTCATTTAACATTGATAGTTAATTTGTATTTGTGTAATATTTTAAGGCATAAGTTACGTATACTAACACTTAAGGACCCTAGATAAGATGGGTACCTAAAATTATTTTCATTTGTCTTATAGGAAAAGAGAAGAAATAAATGGTATGTAGACAGCAGATGTTCATGGCATATGACTGGGTATCCTTCACAATTTATCACCTTCAAGAGCAAGGATGGAGGATCCGTCACATTTGTGGATAATACCAAGGGTAAGGTAATTGGCATTGGCAAAATAGGTAAAGATAACTACCCATTAATCGATAATGTTTTATTTTTAAGGTTTGAAATATAACTTGCTAAGTGTAAGTCAATTATGTGATAAAAATTACAAGGTTAGTTTCGTAGGAGGTGAATATGTTATCACTAAGATAGATAATGATAGTGTCGTATTCTTAGGAAAATGGGAAGGAAATATTTACATCATTGATCTATATTGTGTTACTAACCTTGAAGATAAATGTTTAATTTCTTTGAGTGAATGCGCTTATACTTTACATCGACGACTTAGACATGCAAGTATAGATCTCCTCTCAAAATTCAACTCAAAACAACTTGTTAAAGGACTTCCAACAATAAAGTACGAGAAAGACAAAATCTGTTGAGCATGTTAGATGAGAAAATAAGTAAGAAGTTCATTTTAAAGTAAGAAATTAGTAACATCTTCTAGACCCCTTGAATTACTTCATATGAATTTGTTTGGTCCTACTAGAGTAGCTAGTTTAAGAGTAAAATCATATGCATTTGTAATTGTCGATAATTTCAGTCGTTTTACTTGAGTTTTATTTTTAAGCTCAAAAGACTAATGTTTTAAATCATTTGTTAGTTTTGCAAAGAAAATGCAAAATGAAAAACCCTTATCTATTACATCTATTAAAAGTGATCATGGTAGAGAATTCAAAAATGATATGTTTGAATGTTTTTGTGATGATCATAGTATTGCACATAAATTTGCTGCACCTAGGACATCTTAACAAAATGGTGTAGTAGAAAGGAAAAATAGATCTTTACAAGCAATGGCACAAACTATGATAAATGAGTATGATTTTCCAAAGTATTTTTGGGTTCAAGTCATTATATATGGATGTCATGTCATCAATAGGGTGAATATTAGACATAAGCTAGATAAAACTCCTTATGACCTTTTGAACGGTACAAAGCTAAAAATTAGTCATTTCAAAGTGTTTGGCTACATATGTTATATCTTGAACATTAGAGATATTTTGGAAAATTTTGATTCTAAAACTTATGAAGGAATTTTCTTAAGAGATTCCTTATCGAGTAAAGCATATAGAGTTTATAACAAGAACTCTTATGTTGTTGAAGAATATATGCATGTTGTGATTGACTAAACTAATCTTTTCGAAAGCAAGAAAGTGCTTGAATTTGATGATGCAGAAGTATCTAAGGGATTAGAACATCTTTCAATTGAAGACAATGGACAAACATCACAAATTGTTGATCCAAGTAGAGAAGGAGGACATGAAGAGCTACCGAGAGATTAGAGGTACAAGAAGGATCATCCCGCCAAAAAAATCATAGGTGATGTTTACCAAGGGGTAACCACTCGATCAAAACTTAATTTATCTCATATTACCTTTCTTTCAAAAATTGAACTTAGGAATATAGAAGAGGCTTTAGATGATGAAAATTGGATCTTAGCTATGAATGAGGAGTTAGAACAATTTAAGGAAAACAAGGTTTGGACTTTAGTACCCAGACCCGCAGATCATCCTATCATTGGTGCAAAATGAGTTTTTAAGAATAATTGGATGAACAAGGTAACATTATGAGAAACAAAGCTAGATCAGTGGCTAAAGGGTATAACCAACAAGAGGGAATAGATTATGATGAGACGTTTGCTTCCGTAACTAGATTAGAGGTTATTAAACTACTTGCATTTGCATCTCACATAGGTTTTAAACTTTTTCAAATGGATGTAAAAATTGCATTTTTAAATGGATTTATTCAAGAAGAAGTGTATGTTGAACAACCTCCTTTTGAAAGACATGATCCACCAGAACATGTTTTTAATTATCTAAAGCATTATATGGTTTAAATTAAGCACCTAGAACATGGTACGATAGATTAAGTGCATTCTTACTTTCAAATGATTTTGAAAAGGGGAAAGTAGATACTACACTGTTTATTAAGAATGGTCAAAATAATTTGTTAATTGTTCAAATACATGTCGATGATATTATTTTTAGTGCTACTAATAAACGCTTATATGAGGATTTTATTAAGTGTATAAGTAGGGAGTTTGAAATGAGCATGATAGGAGAATTGAATTTCTTCCTTAGACTCTAAATCAAGCAAATGAATGGTGGGATTTTCATAAGTCAATCAAAGTATACACAAGAGCTTCTAAAGAAGTTTGGCATGGACAAATCCAAGCCCTTAGGCACTCCTATGAGCACATCTACCAAGTTGAATAAAGATGAAGATAGAAAAGAGGTAGATGTCAAACTCTTTCGAGGTATGATTAGAAGTTTATTATATTTAACTGTTAGTTTTCCAGATATCATGTTTAGTGTTTGTTTTTATGCACATTTTCAATCTTCTCCTAAAGAATCATATTTGTTAACTGTTAAATGTATTCTACAATATTTGTGTGGTACTTTGAATTTAATACTATGGTATTCTAGAAATACATGTTTAGACTTGGTTAGATATTCTGATGCCAACTATGCGGGTAGTTTATTAGATAGAAAAAGTACATCATGTGCATGTCATTTTTTAGGAAATGCATTAGTTTCATGGTTGTGTAGAAAAAAAAATTCTGTTGCATTGTCTATGGTGAAAGCTGAATATGTAGCCAATGGTAATTGTTGCACTCAAGTATTGTGACTTAGACAACAACTTAGGGATTATGGTTTACATATTATTCGAATTCCTATTCAGTGTGACAATACAAGTACGATCTGTTTGACTAAAAATCTTATATAGCATTCTAGGACTAAACATATAGAAATTCGATATCATTTTATTCGGGATCATGTGCAAAATGGCGATATTGAACTTGAATTTATTGACACACTGCAAAAATTAGAGAATATCTTTATTAAACCGTTGTATGAAGATCGTTTTTGTAATATTATGAGAGAAATTGGTATGATCGATGGTTTATCTCTTTGACCATTATGTTTATATCTTTTATGTTGATTCCAAAAAGGGGAGAAGTATACATGTTTTTAAGGGGAGAAGCATGCATGTTTTTAGGGGGAGCTATTGTTGAATTCTTGTTTAGTTTAGGGGGGCTACATATGCATGAAGTAAGGGGGAGTTAGTGAGATATAAACCTTAAAATTGTGTAACTGATTGTGTTGTTTAAATCACTTAGTTTTGTCATCAACAAAAAGAAGGAGATTGTTGAACCAAGGGATGATCCACTCAATTTTGATGATGACAAAACGCTCTTTCTACTAATATTTTTATTTAAGTATGTTTAAAGATAGGTATGTTAAAAATAAATATTTAAATGAGTAAAGACATTTATATAAGCCTGATGGTCGAAGGTCGGTCAACTAAATACAGATGATCGGTCAATCGAACTTCAATGTTGAAGGAAGCATTAGCCGACCGGAGGAGGATCAGTGTATCAAACAATGGAGATCGATTGACTGAATGAAGACCAGCTACCGAATGAAAACTGATCGACTGAATGATGGCTATCGGTCGATCGAATGAACAAATTTTGAAGATCGGTCGACCAAACAAAGCGTAATGGTCATATCACATAACAGATAGAAGATTTTCCCAGCGGACATAAAATATATACAACGGTAACAAGAGTTGTCCAATAGTCAAAAAAATAAATTCACCAACGGATAGTTCAATATTTTTCACTATAAATAGCAGTGAAGTGAAATAAGAAGATACAACTTATGAGCTTAACAAGTATTGTTAGTACTATGGCACCTAAGAGGGGGGTGAATTGGGTGTTTAAAACTTCTTGCAGAAATAAAACACTCTAGGACAATTTTAAATTTATGCAATCTCTAACCAAAATTAAACTCAAATGGAATGCCAAACTTTATGTCAATATTAAGCAAATTCAATCAATACTTAAGCAAACACAAATGCATAAATATAAAAGAGATAAGGAAGAGAAAGAACACCAAGATTTATAGAGGTTTGCCTACCTCAAAGATAGACTATGTCCTCTCTCCAACTACTTGTTGGAAATTCACTAACAACAATCTTGATTAAAGGACAGGAGGAACCTTTACAACAACCTTGATTCAACAACAAGAGGAACCTTTACACAATAATCTTGATTACAAGGGTCAAGAGGAATCCAATCCAATCTTATTCTAAGGTCAAGAGAAATCTATATAACAATCTTGAATTCTAAGGTCAAGACATTATGGAGTGAACAAGATAGTGACTCGTGTTTTGAAGTGTGAATTCTTTTGGACCAACTCGTTCAAAGATGCTTAGGAATATATGTGAAATTGTAATTGATGCCATCAAGTCAAGAATATTTCAAGAAGAGTTGAAATGCCCCTTTCTAGCATCTTAGAGTTTTAAGTGTTTGATATAAAAGGGTTAGATTTTATGGGACTATTCCTATCCCCTATTGATAACTTATATATTATGGTTGGTGTTAACTATGTTTTGAGATGGGCTGAGGCAATGGCAATTCCAACCAATGATGGTAAAGTGGTGAAAAAGTTTACAAATTAGATATTTAGAGTTTCAAAAGCGTCATAAATGATGGAGGAGCACACTTATGCAACAAGCCCTTGATACACTTCTCAAGCAATATGAAGTTTACCATAGAGTAGCTATTTGCTAGTTTTAACTACATTGCAAATATACAGGTCAGAACTTATAGTATAACTGATATTAATCCCATGATGATTGATTCTAGACACCTAATAATCAAAATTGCACTTTGTTTAAGATAAACAAAAAGTATAGAACTTGAAAATTAAACTAAAATAACAAAACTTGAATGAATGTAATCACAGAAGAAAGTAAAACACAAAAGATACTTAATAGTGGAGACTTAAGGTTTATTTTATCCTTGTTTATCTTCCTTTTACCCTATTTATTTAATTGCATTTGATCCTAGATATTCAATAGTTGATTACCCTCTCACGAGATCTAACCAATTAATCCCAATTGAACCACCTAAAAGTTGAATTGTAACCTCTCGGTTCACAACACTACTCCTAAATAATGCAATTAAAATTAAAGCAATCCTAAGGACAATTAACAAAAAACTAAGATCTCTCTTCAATGACCTATTAATTAGTTAATTTTAAGTCCGTTAAGCTACTAACCCTTGTTGCGCACCCTAACTCAAATAAATCAAAAAAATCTCTCAATTTGAAGTGATTATAAGCTTAACAATTAATACAAATAACTATACATTAAATCAATATAATAAAAGTTGGATACATAATTTAAGAAAAATCTATAAAATAGATTTAACAATCCATAATCATGTTCAAACAATGAGTATTCATATTAAACATTAAAATGAAAGTAAAAGAAGGATAAACTAGAAAAGATGGTGAATTCCCCTTTGCTGGAAAATTTGGACATCACTTGTTGAATCTTGATTTTCTTCCTTATTCTTGAGTTTCCACACATTTTTCCTCTTCTAAAACCCTCTATTTTTGTCTTGGATGTTCCTTATGGTTAGAAGTGTGGCTAATAGGGTTTCTCACATCTTTTTATATCCACAATATCATAAAACATGTCTTACACACGTTTTTCCATGTCATCCCATCATATCAAAATTTCAACTTTGACCTCTGCTTAGTATTTTCACTATATCTTCATCTACAGACCTAAAACTATCATGAAATTTGATATGTAGACTCCTCACATATTGATTTAGCATCTCATAAAATTTTATAGTAATCTAAACTCTTTAAGGGGGCCTAATACATCATTGAATTTATAGTACAAAAAATAGTGCGAATTTGGGTCTCATTTATTACCTGCACATCCAAACATCAAAGTGCACCAACCTAT
>JAOXYD010040277.1:0-13753 GCA_028565735.1 Pinacopodium congolense | reverse complement strand
TTAATTAATTAAAACAAAAGCTAGAAAATTTAAAACACTTAATGAAAAACACAATTAAACACTTAAACTAACACAAACTTAAGTTAACAAAGATATTAATTAATTAACTAAAACCTAATTCAACAAAGCTCAATTTAATATTCTAACTAAAAATTCCAGCACCTACTACTTGAATAAAAACTAAAATTACTTGAATTAAGACCTAAAAACAAACACAAATTTTTATTTACCAAGCATCAATGACCTGAAGACACTAAGAATAAACAAAACTCCATAGAATAACACTTCTCCCAATTTGAATTTTAACCAAAACAAATCTGGAAAATATTAAAATCCTAAGCTTAAACAATTAAAATAAAAAGTTGGAAAATTAACACTAATGAAAGAAGTTAAAATTTAACACTTTACCTAATAGAAACTTAAGTTACTGCAACTAATAAGCAATTATCTAGAACTTAATTAACTACGACTTAATTTAGCACTTTAAAAAAAATTCTAGATTATAAAAACTAAACAAAGACTAAAATTTTAATGAATAAAAGCTTAAGAACATGCATACAAACTAACTACTAATCATAGATGAACCAAACATTTTATGGATAAATGAAACTCTATGAAATAAAGCTTTAAACAACTTAATGCTTGATCAAGATAAATCTGAAATATTATCATTCAATGTTGAAAATAAAACATTATCCAATGATTGGATGAGTGAATAAAATACATGGTTGAACAAAACATGAGGTTTAGCTACGTCAAGAAAAGTAATGAGATTCGACTATGACAAGAAAAATAACAAAACCTTGACTGAACTATCAAACATTCAGTCAACATAAATGTAAAACAAATCAATTGAAAGGCAACACGTTCAGTTATGGCAAATGAAGAATCTGAAATGAAAAAATGAAAAAAAAAGCAAGAAAGATTTCAATGCATGTGTAGCCATGATTATTGACTATGATGAAGGCTTCTCTCCATGTCTTGTATGAGTTTGGATCCACCATTGGCTAAAGTCTCCAAGCTGAAAATTTGACCAAGTCCTACACCATGAGAGACAACCTTTATACTACCACCACTCTTTAGCAAAGCTTCATTCCCATGTGTGGAGAAGAGGACAAAAACCACCCACAACCTTGAGCTCCTCACATTTTTGGCAAGCCTCCCGATTACTCTTCTTTTTCTTTGTTTCTATGTCTTGTTGTGTTTTTGTTGTGCAACCGTCAACTCCCCCTAGCCAAGCCTCCTCTAGGTCTTTTGTTCGTCATTCCAAATTAAATTCTAGCTCTCCAAAATGTTGTTGTTTTGTGCACTTCCAAGAATGAGCACCTGTTGAATTGGTGTTAATTGGTGTTGTCGTTTTCCTTATTATTAGACATGCAAAACATTGCAAGCCTCCTCTTATTTGCTTCCAATTAGTTCTAATCTTCTTCCTTTCTATATAAATTTCTGTCTAATAATTAAATCTGCATCAAAACATAATATAAATACAAAATGAACATTTAGGAAATAAAATAGAGTTGAATTAATATTAAAAAATATATAAATATATCATATGATTCAACCTTATCATTCATCAATTTTTAACATCCTCCATCTATTCTTTTAGGATTTCTTAGTTTTTCTTCTTGTTCTTTAGGGCTTTAGTTAGTTTTTGCTTCCGTTTTGTTTTAATCTCTTTAGTTAAGTGTTTTACATTTATTTACTTTGTTATTGATCTATTTCAGCCTTCTATTATTGTTATTCTCATTTTTCTCATTGGTCTTATGTTTATATTAAGTTTTTTTTATGTTTTTTCTTTATATAAACCTTTGAATATTGGTAATAGATGAATTTATTTGATTTTCCAGTGACTTTCCCTTTAATTTCCAACCCTTATTTGCGCTTTTTTAGTTTATTCATTTTTATTTATCATTTTTTAGTTAATTTCATAATGTTAGCTTAAATTTTGCTTGGGTTGGAAGGTAAAGATGGGGTTTTGGATGAACAATTATAAGAATTGATTATTAATTGATTGGGCATTGTGTTTTAGGTCAATATTGAATTGGAATTCCAATTAAATGACACGAACTAGGGATTTATTCATAGGATTAGCCATCCTAAGTATGTAGTTCAATTACTATGAATGAGTTTATGATACGTAATAGTCCTAGTGATTTCTGTAAGTAGTAATAGGTTAATTAGTTTTGTAGATAAACTTAACTAATTAATCTACGATTCTAATTTTCTAAGTTACACAATTCTTTTTTGCAAGAATGTGGCTTAGGCTAGTCATTCTCTAGTACTTAAAGCTACTACGCCATTAAATCTAAAGAACTTGTTATAGGTTATCATGTAGTTAGAGATATTTTTTGAGCTTGTTGGATTCATCTAAAATAGCAGGATCTTATGACAAAAAAGCTTGATTATGTCTATAAGCTAGCATCTTAGACTAATCAAAATCTATACATTTTAATGATCAGTTATAAGTCCTGAATCCTAGAAATATCTTCTATCCAGACTTTCATATTTGTTATTTTTTTATGGCTTTCAATTTGAATTCATTATTTGTCTTTTCTTTTAGTTTAAGTCCTTCAAATCCAATTTATTTTCTTTTTATTTTAGCTCATCCTTAGGAATAGATCACAAGTAGCTCTATATGGGATTGACCTTGAATTACCCTGCTACATAGTAGATTGGTTAGGTATTTTATTATTTAGTGGTATTTGATAGACTTATCAGCATGACATCTTTTATCAGATTATGTCGTAAGTGCATTTTGTTTTAAATTGTCTATGCATATGTTCAGCATCTAAATTCTTGCCTTTGAAAAACTTTACCTTACTACTAGATGGTGTGCTTTTATTACTGTATCCTAGACCATATTTATCATTTGAGGCCTTTTATACACCTAGCATAGATTCTAACTTTTCATTATCTTTAGTGAATTTAAACAGTGAATCCTTAAAGCTTTGTACTTTATTTTTCAAAGATGCGCTCTCTTTTATTAACTTTTGTACATCAACATCATTATTAGATTCTACCCTGCTATGCAATTCATTTTTCAACTTCTCATATCTTAATTTGAATGCATCCAAAAATTTTCATATTTCCTAATGCTTGGTAGACATCTTCTTGTTTTTCTTAGTTAAAATTTGTAAGCATTCAACTAGTTTATCACAGATAAAATCAACATCATTATGATATTCAATATGGGAGTTAAAGCAAGAAGGTGACTCTTTATTTGTCATGAACATATATCCTCTTCTTTTATGGCTTGGAATAACGTATCTCTTCTTATTAAAGCTACTTTTTTTAAATATAACTCATACATTCTCATTTCATAGGTTAGAGCTACCTCCTTTTCATGTAACCTATGTATACTCATCTATAATCATCACTTTTGCATCCCATGATTTTGGGAGAGGCCTAAGAACCTTCCTCACTAGCTCTACATCAATCTTATTCTTACCAACACTTTTAAGAGAATTTGTAATACAGATGAATCTAACACAATATTTGAAATTGATTCACTTTTCTCCATATGAAATAATTCAAATTTCAAATTAGTGTATAAGCATACTTACTTTACTATCTCTAAGTTGATTAGATCCATCATCTGTGCTCTCAAATGTGTGCTATATAGCTTGTGCCATTACACATATGATACTTTATTGAATTCAATTTTACTTGATAGGCAAAATAAGATATGTTCAACTTTGCTATCCAAAGGCACTAATTTATTTTTATGGATGTCCCATTCTTTCTTTGATGTAACTAAATTCCAGTCCTCCTTTGCTATGGGATATTATATAGGTTTTTATGACAATTTTATGTGTTTTTACCCCTATCTTGATATGAAATTACCTAATTTATGTGTGTTTTTGATAAAAATGTAGGCTCATGCTTAAACGAGGACTTTTTGTGCAAAAATGACAAGGTGTGGATAAATTCTCTAGATGATCAATATGAGTCTTTAATGGTGCCATTAATGTCCAGATAAACCATCATTTTAGTCCCATTTAGAAGATTAATTGTTTTTCTTAATGGAACCATTAAGAACTAAGCAAATCACCATTGAAGAACAATTTTCAAACTGATGAATAACATGGGTTAGGAAATGTTCCATTATTCATTGATTTTAAGAGCCATTATACTCTATGAAAGCTCAATCCAACATATGTTTCAAGTGAAAATTGGAACATTCATCTCCTAATGGACCTCAAAACTAAAGGGGCCATATAAGTAGATTTTTAGGGAGTTCAACAAGTCTTTTTAGAAGTTAATTAGATAGCTAGCTGTATTTTAATTTTTCTTAGTCTTTTCAGAAGTTAATTAGATAGTTAGTTGTATTTTAGGTTTTCTTTGAGGTTTTATCTCAATTTTATGGTAAAGACATCAATGAGTGATTTTAAGTGTTCTAAGGAGTAGATCAAAGGATTGGAATTAGAATTACAATTTAGATAGCGGTATTCAAAATTTATTCTCTACTCTTTTATTTATTTGTATCTTAACTCTTGTTGTATTATCAATGGAAATGATTTTTACGCTTAATTCTTTGTATTTATTGATATACATGGATGGCTAAATTGATTAATAGTCAAGGTAAGATAATTAGATGGATTAATTAAGTCCTAATTACTAGATTATATATAGATCTTTGTTTATTTAAGAACTTAAATAATCTATTATAGGCTAGCCATCTAGAATATATTCATAGGTAATTAAGGATATGAAAAATCTACACTACTTACTAGAAAAATTAATAAACATCATAGTTTAAATTAATGAATGACTAAGCATTGATATTATGTAAGGGTCTCAATTTTATAAGGGAATTTTGGAGTTGAACTTTTTGATCTTTAAACCTATTACCCTAAGTTCATTAGATGACCAAATAATATAATAGAATTAATAGAAAAAAAGGCATTGACTTAATCACAACAAAGTCTTGTCTTAGAGAGGATACCTTAGATTTAGTTACATACGAATTTCCAAAAATAATTAATCTATTAAAACCTAAACCCTTAGTTAAACTTTTGGAAATGTTAACTTGAAGTTTCTCTTGTGATATATTGCATTAGTTAAGTAGTTTAGTAAATTTAGTTAAATAATTTATTTTATCACAATCACTCAGTTTGTTTGAATAATCATATATTAGTTGACTTAGTAGTTATAATAGATCCTTGTGGGAATGATCTCTAGACTAATTAGAATCTATTGTATTACTTATGATAGGTATACAGGCCTAAAGTTGGTCTTGGATAGAAATTGATTAGATTTTGGATTATAGTAGTATAGGAAGATACAACAAGTTTTTGATGCTATTGTTAGAAATCTTTACTAGTAATACTAGGAACATATCGATATCGATTAGTTTATAGTTTTTTATTTATATTTTTTATTTTAGTTTTAATTCTTATCTTAGGTCTTATTTCAGTGACTACCTTTTGGATGAATAAAGCCTATTTTGACCCACATTTACCAATTTATTATTAACAATGACCCAAGGAGCATTCGATATTGGCATTGTTTGAGATAATAAGTAATTGCATAACTAGTAGCGAGGCTAATAAATAATGAATATAAGCTTTTTGCTACAATTTGGTGATTTAGATGGGGTAGTTAGTTGAAAGAATTATAGTATGTGAACAAGTTAGATTGCTTAACACTATTAAGGTGGAGCCAAAGAAGCACGAGAAGGAAAATATAATTTGAAGACAGGAGGATATGATAGCTAAGCTGAAAAAGAATGATGAAAAAGCTATTGATAATAAGGATATTAATGTTGAAAAGGAAGCATCAACAATAATTTATTTTATTAGTACTACATTTTCAGAACACTAGAAAGTAGTTATGTATTAAAATTTTTGGCAATGATAGTTCCTGAAGGATAAGGTGGTGAATAACAAGTCCAATAGTAGGCGTAGTAGTAATAAGGTCATCGCATGTCATTATAAAAATGAAGAAGGAGTTTGAAATTATGGATCTAGGAAGAGAATTACAATTCCCTAGCAAAAAGGTCTAGTTAAAAGACCTTAAAGAAACAGTTGTTGAGAGGCAATCTAATTGTTAAATTAGTTTCTTTCTATTTTGTGTTTTTAGTTAGTTCCTTAGTTTTGTTGTTGTAGTTAGTTTCCTTTGCATCGTGTTCTCAATTAGTTATTTAGTTTTATTGCCTTAGGTCTAACATATTTGAGCAAACTTAGGTGTTTAATCATGTTACTTTCAGATGATCCATGAATTAAGGGCATTTAGGACATTTGGGAAGTTGAAAATTGTATAGGAAAATGTAAGATATACTATTAACGGTGACTTTAAATAGTGCCATTATAATCAGGTCAAATCACTGTTATACCTCACGTTAAGGACATTAACAACACATTTTAATAGTGTTGCTTTACTTTATGTAACTTGTTATTAAAGCCCACATATAGCACATAAATAGGGTTGTTTAACCTATAAATCGTAGGTTCTTTCTTTTCTTCCCCTCCCCCCATTAATATCCCTATATCCTCTATTATTTACAATTTCTTCCTTTTTCATCTCTTTTAATTGGTGACCATCCTTTCTCTTATTTGCAATTAGTTTATTGTTAGGGGGAAAATTTATATGTTTTTAGTTGTTATTTAATTTCAATTTACCGCTATTTCAGTGCTTAAATATTTGATTAATGTTTAGAAATGTTTAATTTGTAGGTTGATGTGAATAATTGGAGAAATGTGCAAAAAAAATCAAAGAAGGACACATTTCCAAACCTATAACGGCACCCTGTGTAGCCCACCGTTGAAGGACTGTAGACCAGAGTTGAAGAAGTCAAATTTTGTAGGCTAACGACGAGCTGTTCATCCTGTAATGACACCATTATAGAACGGTAGAGACCGCCATTGAAGGACGACAGACGCATTTTCCAGCAGATTCTTCAACATTTGCGGCCTGTGTTCTTCCTCCAGTTGCAGCCGCTCCAACCCTATATAAAGATCATCTCTCCAGACATTTTAAGCACCCAAATTTAGAGTAAAACACATTAGTTTTAGTTAGTTTTCAGATTAAAGTAGTTTTTAGGTTGTTTTTATTTTCTTTCTTTTGTAATTTGAGATTTTAATGTTGTTTGAAGTTCCAACAGCTTCATACACATAGTTTAGTGTTAGATAACCATTTAGGGATCTGATTTGATTCATTCTAAACTCTTAATTTCGTGTATTATTATTATTATTTTGAATTAGTCAAAGTATTGTTGCTTAAATTATATTTATTATGTTCTTTGATTAATTGCCCATGGTTAATGTTTAATTTCAGTTAAGTTATTATGATGAATTTGTTTATGGATGATTAATTTTGTTATTTTGTGATTAATGCATGATTAGTGAATTAATCTTTGTTTCTTAAATGCTTAATGCTTGTCTTAAATTGATCACTTAGGATATTGCCATCAGATAATCTAGGATCCGATAGTCTCTACCTAGGTTATTAGAAAAGTTAATAAACAACGTGGTTTAAATCAATGAACTAACCAAAGATTGGTTAGTCATGAGGCTGCTAGTCTTAGATTAGGATAATTTAGGACTAGACTTCCTAAGTTTTAAGCCTATTACCTAAGTCTAAGGCATAACCAAACTTTAGGATATGACTAATAGAGATAAGTCAGTGTCTTAACCATAGAGCTACCTTGATTTAGTGAAGATCTTAGATTAAGCATCACTGATCCATCAATTAAATCATTCACCACCAAAGCTTAACTGAATGATTTAGGAAAAGTAATATGTACTTCTTTTATAATTTATTGGAAGTTTTTCTAGGTTTTTTAGATTATCTTTTAGTTATTTATTTTATTAAATCATAAAGTGGAGTTTTCTCTAGATAACTGTAATTCGATTGACCTAGTACTTACATCATATAAACTTCCTCGTGTGATCGATACTTGGAGTCTTAAATATACTCCACTTTATTACTTGATTCAGTCATATACTTATTGAATGTTGGTCTTGAATTAATTGTTAAATTGTGCTTTGAAGGATAGATTAATTTGCATTAAATTTGTATGTGACCAATCGCAATCATTTATCACCATCTTGGGAGGGGGGATTTTTGGTAACCTATAGCCAATTTTCTATCCTTTATTTCCCTATTTGTTGAAGTCTTCCTTTTTCTCGACTTCCATTTATGTTTCCTTGGAATTAGGTGTTGTTCTTTACATATTCACTACCCTCATAGCTACCTTTTTAGCTCAATTATAGCCATTTTTAACATCATTGATGAAAGAATATTTCTAAAATGTTGAAAAATATTCTAGAGACAAGGAATATTCTATTGAACATATTTTGGTGAATTGGATAGTATATTATAATAAGTTGTCCAACTTATTTTATTCAATCTAATGGTATTGAGATCAGTCATAACATTGAGTTTGAGGAAGCGTTCGATCTATGATGCTTTACAGTTCACTTGTATTGAGGATGATAGTTGGTTTAAGGCTTACAATGGGAATGATATCATATTAAACTACATGATAGTACCATCACAAAGGCCAAGTTTAGCATTTTTGGGTCATTTTGGTCATTTAAGATGAAGCCGACATCACACCTACATAGATCGTACAACCCTAACATAGTAAGGGAATTCTATGCAAATATTAAGTAGAAGGAGTGACAAGGATGCATTATATTGAGTTTGATATGTGTTTTGATATGATTTCATCCCTATCTTTGATGTAAAAGTGTTTATTTTATGTTCATTTTTAGTTTACATGTAGATTTTATCCTAGGACATAAATTTTGGTTGAAAGGGACAAGTTTGGAGAAGTTTTGGAACGCAATTGGATTCAGTAGCAAATCCTGGGACTTAAAACAATGAGAATCAAATTCTAGTACATACATGATAGGTATTAACGGTGTCATTCAGGTCCCTAGAACCGACGTTTATGGTCGAACTACAGAATCCTGAACGATGCTTTGAGAAAGGGCTATTGATGGTACTGTTAACCACAGTTTAGTGTCTAGAAAACAAGAAAAAAAGGGGCAAACTTGACTTTTACCATGAAATGTCATTAAACCTAAATTGGACATATTTAAAAAGGCAAAGAGACTAAATTTCAATGTTCTTCATTCCTATTTAGAGAGCTTTACTTCATCCTTCTATTTTTCATTATTTTTGATGTTTTTATTCTTTCCTTTAAGTTGTAATGATAGAACAGTAATAGATAACATAAGTAGAGCTTTAAATACTATGTTTTTCAGTTATTATTGCTTTCCATTACTGTCATTTACATTTTCTTCTTTATATTGCACTTGGGTTATGTTTTTATGTTCTTTCATTATATGAATCTTTGATATTTAGTGGATAGATTGCTTTTACTTCCAATTCCAGCAACTTTGTTTCTTATTTCATATGTTATTATGCAATTTATTTTCTATTCAAGTAATTTAAAGCTATTAGGCTAGATTTCTATTGGGTAAGAAGATATTAAAAGGGATGATGAGTTTATAATTATGATACGTGAATTGATTTCAACGGGTATTATGTTATTGGCTAAGGTTGAGTTGGAATTCTACTTTAATGCCATGAATTAGGAATTATTCTATAGACTTAACCACCCTATTAGCGATTTCTAGTTCAATTGTTAGGTATAGGCTTTTGATCCATAATTTTCATCCACAAATACCATAAGTAGCAATAGGTTAATTGATTTTGTATGTGAAACTTAATCAACTTAACTTAGAATTTCAATTCTTTAGGTTACATGATCCAAGATTATGAGGTTGTGGACTAAGTTAGTCGTTCCCTAGTTTTTAATACTACTGCATCTTTGAATCTAGAGATCGTATCCTATGGATAAATTGTAGTTATGGATAAATTTGCAATTGTATCATATTTATCTAAAATTGAAGGAACTTAAGATGCAAGAGTTTATTTATATCTATAGGCTAGTATCTTAAGCAAAATACAATCTTTATGTTTTTAATGATCAATTGTAATTCTTGAATCTCAAAAATATCTTCTGCCCAGCTTTCTTTTATTATTACCTATTCATTTCTATTTTATATTCTTGCTTCTTTATTGCATTTGTTGTTTCAATTATTTTCTTTCTTGGCATTGTGTGTTCTCATTTATTTTCATTAATTTAGTTATTTATATTTTTTATTTGTTTTACTTTAGTAAAACTAGTGGAATTTGTTTATTTCTTTTTATTTTCTTTAGTGTAACATTAGAATAATGTTAGCCTTATCTAGCTCTTTGTGGATCGACCCAAACTCTCCCTGTTGTATAGTTAGGAAGTTAGGAATTTATTATTTTATATTACACATCAGAATTAAGATCTATTCATTCATCAAGGGTACATCCATTACCATTACTAGAGCATATTTGTTGACTTTATTTGGTATACCTGATTTGGGGATGATTTATGAGAAATAAAAGGATATCATTCACAGGGATAAAGTCACTTATGATTACAGTTTCTTTATTAGAGCTACTTAACATGTTTTGGAGTTAGATAGGACCACCAATTTTAGATTGTTCCACATATATCAATTTGGCACTCGAGAGAGGATCATCATTTTCATGTTGAGTGCTAATGTTAAGCTAAGAGTAAGAAATTTTGGGACATCCATATTTTGTGTAAGATGTTGCATAAATTAGCTATACTATCAGGTATCCCCTAGTAGTCTTTATCATACCTCACATATATAATGTGGTTCAGATCTCGTGTTTGAAAAAGAATTTTTGCTTCTTGTGCCTATTGACAAGCATATTTAAGGACCTCAAAGTCAATTTTGAGGGACCTATCCTAGTTTATCCTCTTGAAGCATCCATTATTTCCTATTCCACTATTAAGTTATGGAAGTATGGTCGAGTGTAAGGGTATTGACACAACCTATAATTGTAACCACTTTGAGTTGATGAGAGAATGGATGATCCTACAATGCCTCAACCAACTCTTAAGAGGAGTACACTAGGACTGTGTTTAATAAGATACCTATTAAACCTACACTCTCCATTCCATATCCATCATTGTTAGATTACGAGTTTATTACTTTTTCATGTGATTTTGATTATTATTTAAGGTACATTTGCTTCAAATTAATGTTAAAGTGCTTTATCATCTTTTGTATATGTGTACATTGTAGATTGAAACTTCAAAGTAGAGAAAATTTGGAAAAATCTACTGAAAAACTAGAAAATAACGTTTCTCGTTTTCGTTTCTTGTTTTTTAAAACACAGAAACTAATAAAAATAACACAGAAACCGGAAAAGACAACATACTAATACAACACAAAAACCCAAAAAATAACACAGAAACCAATAAAAATATCACAGAAACCAATACACATATTTAAAAATAAAAACCTAAAACAAAAACGAGAAGTGATACAAAACGTGCTGTAAATTTAAACCGTTCAACTTTATCCTAAGATTCTTTCTTGATCTTATATACCCATATATAATCAATAGGTTTACATTTATGAGATAAATTAACAAGTTTTCATACTTAATTATGGCTTATGGATTGCATCTCATCCCTCATTATATATATCCATAAATTTGTATGAGGATATGAAACAATTATATAAAAGTAACTGGATCAACCACTTGACCAATATCATGGTCACTTTCACCTAAATAAAGTATATAATCAAATGAATGGCAAGACTTCTAATTTTAGTGGATTTCCTTAGTTCAACATGTTTAACTTGATCTAGTATCACAAGAGCTTTATTATCAACCTATATAGGTTCCTAATCCAATACTGGAATAGTACTATGTCCAACTTTTATAAACCAAAACTGAATGAGTGTAGGATTAGATATCGGAATAGCTTAAACATTGCTTCTATTTGATATGCGAGAGTGAATTATCTCATCAAACATTTTATATTCCAAAAATTTAATTATTTGTAATTCTACAGTTTTCGAAACTCCCTCTTTATAGAACTTATAACTCTTAGAATGCTCTAAATAACCTATAAAATAGCAACAACTAAAATGATAATCTAATTTAATTTTATAAGGATTATATAATATTACCTTTACAGGGCAAACCCAGTATGGAGATAGGAGAGTGATGGTTTCCACCCCTTTTAGAGTCCAAAAAGTGTTTTAAGAACTGATTTATTTGGAACTCGATTCAAGATATGTAAAGTTGCCTTTATAGTTGCACCTCAAAGGTAGTCAGAAAGACTAATTCTACACTGCATACTCTTTATCATTTCCTGTAAGGTGCGATTTCTTTTCTTAGCTACACCATTTCATTCAAGATTGTCTGGCATAATGAACTAAGTCATTATTAGACAATTTTCTACATATCGTGTAAATGAACTAATTAGGAAAATTAATCAAAATTGTCATATCTGGTTGTTGAGGTGAGCGTTATAAAAAACATAAGGTTACAAGGCAAGGCATAGTGGACTGAGTCATTATTAGACAATTTTCTACATATCGTGTAAATGGATCTTTGTCTTGTCTTGTAACCTTATGTTTTTCATAATGTTCACCTCAACAACTAGATATGACAATTTTGATTGATTTTCCCTATTAGTTCTTAACTTATCTTGAATTTGTCAACAACTTTAGAATTTTCTTTAATCAAGAACAAATATTCATACTGAGAAAAATTATCAGTGAATATCACAAAATACCTTGATCCACAAATAGTGAGAGAAAGAAGGCCACAAATTTCAGTATTAATAATATTTAATAAGTCAAAACTACATATGAATTGTTTATTGCCTTTATAATAATCAATACCTATCTTTCAATCATCAAAATTAAGAGTTGGAAGAATGTCATCTTTTAACTCTTATTTTTAGAGATGTTGCATAGTTGTTTATGTCATAACACTTATGATTTATCCTTTATTAGAGGTCATTTTGACTCTAACTTTATCAGCAACATATGATGAATCATAAATATCATTATGAGTTAAACACATTTTATATAAACCATATAATAAAAAGTAGTATCAATATGTCTTGTATCATGTGATAACTTAATATAAGAGTTGCTGATCATAAAACTATGTCCTTCTTTGTTCAATATGTCTTGTATCATGTGTTAACTTAATATAAGAGTTACCGATCATAAAACTATGTCCTTCTTTATCCAAAATATAAACAGAAACTAAATTCTATCTAAATGACGGTACATAGAACATGTTATTCAAAACAAGCTTAAAATCAGTATATAAGTTCAAACATACAACTCGTATGACATTTATATTAATAATTGTCTTACCATCAACATCCAGTTTTTACTCATGTTTATATGACTCTCCTGCATTGTGGAAGAAATATGAGTAAAAGTTTTACTATCTAACCACTAAGAACTATATGTGACTATAGCAATATTGGGTTCATGAATAATATAAGCCAAAAAGTTATTTGATTGTTTTTGTTTTTCTTTTCATACCAAAAAGTTATTTGATTGTTACTATTTTTCTTTCCATTGTTTATACTTCATGCAGCCTAATTTTTACACCTTTTCTTCTCACGAAAAAAAAAACCTTTATGACATCTTTAGAGGCTTTTACACCACTATTCTAACTAATATCCTTAAATGTGGGGCAATGAGAAGACTTATCTTTAACCTTAAAAGCCTTGACTTTACTTTTAGATTTAGTCACAAAGAGGGCTATTAGAGAAGAGTTATTTAATTTGTCCTCCTTAGATACAAAGTTCTTTAATTTCTCCTCCTTAGATACATAGCCGTCTTGGCTTGGAGCTGCTTGTGGGTCTTGGCTTGAAGCTGCTCTCCAGGAGAAGAAGCAACACTACTGGAGAGAG
>JAOXYD010040258.1:0-13753 GCA_028565735.1 Pinacopodium congolense | reverse complement strand
AAACATGCATTGAAACTCTTTCAATTCATCAAAACATCAATCCATAGCAACAGAAACGATTAGCCACACATTTGAATTAAAACATACAAGATATGCATCTTAAGCCACATACTTTAATAGATCTACAACTATAAGCTGAATAAAGTAGTTTAGAAGTTACAAAAAATATTTAGAAAGCTTCTGGACAAGTCTTGAACTTCTTAACTTGATTTGGACATCATCACAACTTCGAAATCAACAAGATCTAGCAAGAAAATCAAATAACATTAAAGAATATACACATAAGAACATGAACCTTGATTAATCCAAATAACAGGAGAATATAAGTAATAATTTGAGTTTAAAAACCCCCTATAATGGTTTATAAAATTAGATATATGTCTAAAAAATGTTCTCAAACAAACAGAAACTCAAAATACACTCTAAAACTCAAATTACAAGTGTTTGAAACCTAAATTATCTAAGAAATGTAAGAGAGAAGCAAGAGCTTCTCTAATTAAGTTTAGATCTAAATCTATAGGTTAGATATGTATTTTCTATGTTTTCCTTGTTGTATGCAGATATCTTGGACTTCCCACATATCGTAGCAGATAGTAGAATTAGTTAAGGGCATGCAAGAGTTGAAATATTCAAGATTTGTAACTAAAATTGTTGACTTTGGTGAGAAATGACACCCTGCCTCCATACAATGGTAACATGAGAGGGAGCCGTTAATGCTTGAATTCTTCACTCTTAGATGGAACCTTGTTCTTCTTTCAACGGCACGCTATGAGGGGGCCGTTAATAGATAGAATTAAGGTGAATTCTTCATAGTTTGGCTCCAATCTTCATCTTCAAGCTCCATCCTGCAAAATAAACATATTAAGACATAAATTTAACAATTAAGCACTGAATTGGGGTTAAATTAACATCAAATATCATCCAAAAAGACTATAAATTTAACACCTAACATTAATTATCTAGCTAGCAATGTAATTCCTCGTTATTTGTATTATTAGTAAAGAAAAAAATCCCTAACTGATGTTTATCAATTTCTATGGTATGATCCATTCTTATATAAGATTCGCACTAATGGTATAGTAAGAAGATTTGTTCTTTTTTAATAAGTACCTTCTATATTAAGTCACTTTCATTCAAGGGAAGTATGAGGGAACTTCAGACCTACTAGAACCATGCACAAAATTTTTAGAGACTAGATTCTATTGGCCCACATTATTTAGGGACACATTTAAATTTATAAAATTTTATGATAATTATGGAAAAGTTGGAAACATTTCTAGGACACATGAAATGCCATTGAATAACGTCTTGTTTTGCGAAGTTTTTGATGTCTGAGGTATCAATTTTATGGGATCTTTCCCTAAATCATACGTAAATAAATATATTTTAGCAGTAGTTGATTATGTAAGTAAATTGGTGGAAGCAGTTGCATTGCCAACTAATGATACCAAATCCTATCAATTGAATTTCTTTTTTCATAAATACGACACATCTAAGTCATACAAGTAAAAAGATTTATTCATTGATAATAAAAAGAAAAAATGTAAATGGTGTTATATACTAATACCAAGATCCAATCTTAAACATGCAGATTAAATTTTAATAGCCAGGACAGTAACCATGAAATGTCAAAGAGAGAAAGGAACTTTAAATATTTTCTATTTATTTTAGATCTATTTTTTCATAACATAATAAGGGGAATGAATTTTCTTGCCCCAAGCCTAAGTATTGATCGAATCTAAAAAATCTTGTTTTTTTGCTAAAGGTGTGGTTTGATTTCTAAAGAAAAATGTTTTCACTCAATTTGGTACATAGAGAGCGATTATTAGCAATGGAAGTTGGCACTTCTACAATAACCAATTTGATTCTCTCCTATGTAAATATGGTGTTACCCATAAATTTTCCACACCTTATCATCCATATACTAGTAGTTAAGCAAAATTTTCTAATTCTGAGTTTAAAAAAAATTAGAAAAACTATTAGTGCATCAAGGAAAGATTAGTCTTTAAAATTCGATGATGCATTATGGGGCATATCATACTGCATATAAAATAGCCATTGGCATGTCTCCATATCACCTAATTTATGGCAACTTTTTTCACTTGGCTGTTGAGTTAGAAAATAACCCATTTTGGACAATAAATTTTCTAAATTTTGATTCAAGAAAAATTGGTGAGCAAAGGTTTCACATTTGAATGAGTTAGATTAATTTTGTCTAATTGCATATGAGAATTCAAAAGTTTATAAGGAAATAACCAACAAATAGCATGACAATCACATTATTCCTCATAAATTTAAGGTTGGTGACAAGGTTCTAATTTATAATTCGCGATTAAATCTTTTTTTCTAAAAAATTACGATCTCGATGGACCAGTCTTTATGATGTGATTAATGTCTATCCTTGTGGTACCACTGAGGTTTCTAATGATCAATCCACTTTTAAGGTCAATAGTAAAAGGGTTAAATTGTATTTACCTAGTAGGATCGAGGAATCATTCGAAACTCTCTTACTTTTAGACCCTTACTAAGCTTAGTTTAATCTTTTAATTATTTAAGTATTTGTGTGATCCCCTTGCTTTTGTTTATTAGCTTATTTTCTAGTTAGTGTGTTTTAAAGTTTTCATTTTCTAGTCTTTTATTAGTTTTATTTTAAGCATTTTAATTTTCAAGTTTTGCCTTTCTTAGTTTTATTCCCTTTTGGTTTTAGTGTGCTTAATTTGATTTTGTTTTACTGTGTTTTTAATTAAGTTTTAAAGCTTTAGTTATTTATAGTTTCTTTGCATTTGTTTTTATTATGTCCTTTAGTTAGTTTTCTTCTTTTATTAATTTATTTGATGTGTTTTTGTTAAGTTTTAATTGCCTTCTCTAAAGGCTCCTTTTAAGTTCTTTTAGTTTTTTTTAAGTGTTTTATATTAGTCTTTAAAATCTTTAGTTTTTAGGTTTCGTTTAACTTTCCTTATAATTTCATCCCTTTAGGTTTGTTTTTCTCTAGTTTTTAGCACTGGTTAATCTGACCCTTAAGGAAATTTAATGTATAATCCTCTAAGGTTTATTAAGGATTGAATTAAAGTTACTTAGATAAGGTTTTGTGCCAAAATTTCATGTTTAAGAGCATTGTGTGGGGTTAAAATGGTGGGGTATCAATGGTAGAGATTAATTATCAAAAGTTTCTTTTTTTATAAATTAGTAGATAAATCAAATGAAGCAGGAATATACAAAAGATCCAAGTAGTCTGGACAACACCCAGAACTACCAAAAGGAAAAAAGAAAACCTACCAAAACTGGCAAAAAATGAAGGCAAAGCCAAAACCTAACAACAAACCGAAGCAACCAAAATAGGGGAGAGTAGTTATCAAGAGACAAAACAAGCAGCACACTACCTAAACGTAAGGAAAACATAGAAGAAAAACCAAAAGAAAAAAAAAGCAGCAGCTACAGCTTAGCTCCAAGTGAGGAAGAAGCTTGCCTACTAAATCAACCTCTCATATTTCACTTTGTCAAGACAATAAACTGAGGACTCTGACCTACACCCTTTAGGAAGCTTCCCACTAAACTGAGTTGAGTTATCCAATATGTGGAAGTTATGAGGTCTTCCATACACTCAAAAAATTGAGGATTCTTATTGAAACCTGACAGAGTAGAATCTGAAGTTGAAGAAGAAGCTTCAACAAAAGTGGATTTCCATGGTTAAGGCTGGACTGGAAGGGCTATTTCCTTATCTACCTTTTTCCTCCTACTATAGTAAGTTATAAAATTGGAGTTAGCCCTTTCATTCCTAGCTAGATATGGCCTACTTGGGCCTTCACCAATTTGCTTCTTGCTAAGAATAAAAGGCTGCTTGCCTTTGTAAAGATAACCTGGGCAACACACCAGACCTGCAAAACAAAAGTCAGTAAACAAAACACAAGACCTAAATATAAAATCACCTCTCATCATTGTTTTCTCTTAGAATTTCCATAGTGTGAACAATAACTTTTGCGGAAATGTTCCCCACCTCCAAGGCTACATCTTTTAAGATATGGTTATTCCATTCTTGCCAAAGGATATAGACAGTTATGGCAAGAATATTAATCAAAAGATTAATAGAAAGATTCATGTTATTTAGTGGGTGACAAAACCAATTAAGAATTGTTGGAAGGTTTTGAAGGAATAGGAAGGAAATTTGGAAATGGTTTAAAGTATTCATCCACACTGTTTTTGAAAATGAACATTCAAAGAACAATTGGTGAAGGTTCTCATTATCCATAAAACAAAGGGAGCAAAATTTTGGAAGGTTTGAAATGAAAACTTTATCTCTTATTGGAAATTTATTAAGAAAATCTAGCCGAAGAATGAAAGAAATTCTTGAGCTATTTCTCTTATGCCATACCAACTTCTACCAAGGAACACGAGTATTCGGAGGTCTTAAAACTTTGTAAGGAAATGAGTTTCTGTAGGCTTTCATATGGCTAGGTATCCATTCTAGTCTATCCATTTACAAACTCACTGGCTGGTAGGAAAGAGGAGAAAGGTTCTGAATTGTCTCATTTGAGGATTCTCTCTATCACTAAAGATTGTCTCGGATTATATTTAAGACTTTGCATTAATGTGTAAATCAGAGCCATTGATTAATCTCGGAGTAGTAAGCTCTAAAAGAATGGCACTCAGATGCCAAGGATCTTGACATAAAAGAGTATAAATCCCATTTCCTATCTTGAACCTGAATCAATTCCTAATGAGGTCCCTAATTTGTAATAATTTTCTCCAATTCCAAGAGCTGTTATAATTCGATTTAGTAGGCCATAAATTGTTTCAATTTAAAAAAATGATATGAACCCATTTAACCCATAAAGCCTCAATGTAATTAAAAAAAAACCAAATTCATTTTCCTAACAAGACATTATTCCAAAATGGTAAGTGATTCGAATTAACAGCACCAAACCACAAAAAAAATTCTACGGTTAGTTTCAATTTCCTTTAAGAAAAAAGAAGGAAGAAACAAGTGAATAGACTAGTAGACTTGGAAGGTGGAGAGCACATAGTTGATCAGCTAAAGCCTACCAGCAAAGGAAAGAGTCCGATTAGTCCAATTTTTCACTACATCATTTATTTTGTCCAAGAGGAGAAGACAATCTTGTTTAGAAAGCCTATCCATTAGAAAAGTTAAGCCTAGATATCTAATAGGTAGATCACCATTGTGAAACCCTATAGATTGAGATAAAAACTATGCAAAACTCCCCATATTTGGGGATATGAAAAACTGACTTTTCTGGAAATTCATATCTATATTAGGGAAAGTAGAAAAATAATGAAGGCAATCAGACAACACTTTTATAGAATCCGGATTAGCATGACAAAATAGTAACAGGTCATCTGAAAACAATAGATGACATAATTAAAGCTTAGAACACCTCCAATGAAAAGTAAAATTGGTAGACCTCTCTATAGTGGAAGTAAGACTTCTAGAGAAAACCTCCATACATAGAATGAAGAGATAAGGTGATAAGGGATCACCTTGGTGAAGACCATAATTACCTCTAAAAATTTTAGAAGGAGTTTCATTTATCATAAAAGCATAGTAGGGGGAATAAATGCATTGCTTAACCTAACGAATGTAAGGAAGAGGAAGACCTAAGGCCTAAAGAACATAAATTAAAAAATATAAATGAATAGAATCTTAGGCTTTTTTTAGATTAATTTCAAAAGCACATTATTTAAGACCATTTTCCTTGCGATAGTTTTTGAAGATTTCTTGAGCTAAAAGAATATTGTCCCCAATACAACGATTTTTAATAAAAGCATATTGTTTAGCATTGATTTATTAGTAAGGATTTTAGAAATGGCCTTATAGATCATATCACAGCAAGAAATAGGTATGAAATTATTGACACTAGAAGGATTTGGATTCTTCAAAATAAGGGAAATGAAAGTCGAATTGATCTCTATAGGAAGTTTTCCCTATTCAAAGAAGTTTTGGATTGCCCCAGTTATATCATTTCCTATAATGTGCCAAGTTTTTTTGAAAAAAAAATTGAAACCATCAGGTCCTGAGCCTTGTGAGGATTAAAAGAGTTGAAAACTTCTTTGATCTCTAAAGCTGTGATGAGAGATATAAGAGTTTTCATAACTCTTTCGAAAAAGGGTTGGAGAAAAAAGTTTGAAGATAATTCCTCGAGCAAGGAATATCTTTCTAACTACCAATGATATCCTTGAAAAAAATATAAAATTTGATTGTGAAGTTCTTCAAATTTAAAGAGACTGTGGTCATTTAATTTAGTAAGAGAGAGGATATTGTTCTTGTTCCTATGAGAGATGAAAGAGTTATGAAAGAATTTTGTAATTCTGTCACCCTCTTTTAACCACTTGATTCGAGAAGACTACTTGTAAAACCTTTCCTAGCCTTCGAGAGATTTAAGAAGAGTATCAATGGCTCCCTTTTCCTAAAGGAGAAGGTGAGGATCACTAAGACAGTAATTTAGTTGATTTTGAATATGGTTAAGGGTAGATTGGTTTTTTTCAACTCTCACATTTAGGTCACCCACCTTTTTAGCATTAAGATGTTTAAGGGCATGTTTGATCAACTTCAGCCTAGTAATTACACTTTACATGGGAGTACCATTTACAGGAGTAGCCCAAGTTTCCTCAACAATAGGAAGAAATTCAATATGAAAAGCTAGGAAATTTGAAAATCGAAACGGAGAGGCTCTTTTCTTAATAAGAATCAACGATTTAATCACGATAGGGGAATGGTCTGAAATATTAGGATTTCCAATTATATAGTGGGAACTGGGAAAACTGCCAATCCAATTGGTAATGCAAGTCTCTCCAAGTTGTTTATTTGACCAAGTAAGACCACTGGAATTTAAGTCAAAAAGATTGAAAACCTCTACACAGTCCTTAAAATCTTTCATGCCCAGGAGAGAGTAAGAACTAACAGGAATAGCTTCATGCGGATAAAGAATAGCATTAAAATCACATGCTAAGAGCTAGGGATGAGTACTCATGTTCTGAGCAATACTACTGACACTAGACCAGAGGGTTTTCCTATGATTATTATTATTAGACCCATATATTGCAAGTAACATAGAAAGTGGTAGCACTATGAATGGTCACAACTTCAAGATGAATGACTTGATCATTAATCAACTGAGGAGTGCAGGAATAAAGATTAGGATTCCATGCTAAGACTATCCTAGCATTTGAAGCATAGGAAAGATTACTACAGTAAGACTAGTTCAGAAATAAGGAATAACAAATTCTATCTAAACGAGAAGAAGATTTAACTCTTGTCTCAATTAAACAAACAAAAGGAACATAAATCAACTTAAGGAAACTTTTAATACCTAACTGTTTCTTGTTATTATTAAGCCCCCTAACATTTTAAAAGAGTGAAGACACTAAAAATTAAAAATAACTCAAAGATATAGAAATAACACTCATCTATGTTTTTCCTTTCTTTGAGATCTTCTATTTTTTAAAACAGTGAAAGCTCGATCCCTTATTTCTATTTGATTATGACCAGAAGGGACCTCATATCATTATTAGTATCCAAATTAGAATCAATCAATTTAATAGGGTTCCCAAGCACCTTACTAGCAATATTAATGAAATCTGCAAGGTGCTTCTTTTGAGATTCCAGTTCCCTTAGTGTGTGAATTTTCTCCATTTGAGGCCGAACAATGTTCTTCTCTTGAAGGAAAATCTGCTTTCCATTTTCCTCTACAGGTTGAGATTTCTCAACAGGTTCAACTGCCTGACTAGCTTTTTGAGTCTCCAATTCCTTCGAGGTCAATAATTCCTTATTTTTGCCAATTTTAAAAAGTCTACCTATTGGTATCCAATCCTTTCTTTATGATTGTTGGCCAGGTTTCCATTCATATTCCACCTTTATTTCTTTGAAAAATAACTCATTGATCTTGTTGTAAGTAGCTAACTTGAAACTATTTGCCCAAGAATGGTTCAAATCCACTTCAACACACATTCTAGCATAACTAGCTCTTGACAAATTTGCTTTCTAGAAGTCAAGCATTAATGGCTTTCCAACCGAACTTGCTATGCAGCTAAAACCCTCATTATTTCAATATTCTCCTGGAATGTCATGGAAACGAATCCATAATGAAGCAGAACGGATTTTGTGATGGCTACCTACATCTAAGCTCCATTTCTTTAAAAATAACAGTTTCCCTTGTATGTTCCATGGAACGTTTTCTAGGACTGACTTCATACCATCCTCAAAATCGGACTTAAATAGAAACTAATTTGAACTAGTCATAAGAGTTTCAATCAGACCATAAGGTAACCAAGCTTTTGAAAGAGTACCTTTGAAAACCGAGTAGGCTGGTCATTTTCCAATGAAAAAACCTAAGAGAACAGTCTTGAATCTTTCCATTCCTCTCTCTGCAAGCTCAAATGGTGGAATCACCACAATCTGACCATCCATCACCTCCAAAGGGAAATATTTGAGAGATGGAACTTTAGATGTGTCTATTTGGACGTCAAAAATGACTATTTTCCAAGTCTTAGGTAAGGGTAGCGGTTTTGTTTCATTGACACCAGAGCTAGCCAGTTCAATCAAGTTAAGAAAAAGGAAAAGAAGCTTTCGATAAAGGGATTTGAGCTGGTTCTTTCATATCTAAGCTGGCTAGATCATTTGAGTTAAAAGGAGTTAAATAAGCTTGAGGGATAAATGGAGAAGCAGTAGGAGTCATTAAAGGTGGGATCATATTCGTAGGTTTAGGGTTATAATTTGGAGACCATTACAACAAATTATGGTTTGGGATTCAAGTAAGGGGCAAAGTCGGAGAAAGGTTAGGATTTTCATAATCGAGATGGAGCAAAACTGAGGAAAGGGTTGGATGAGAGATTTTCCCTAACGAGAAAAGAAACGGGGTTTAGGAACTAGACAATAGAACAGGCTGAGGTGGAGAAGAGAAGAGAAGTGAAAGGTTTGACTTAATGGAATAAAGGTTTGGAAGAGGAAGGATTGGGGAAGATGAAGAGGTCATGAAATAGAGGGAGTGAAATAGAGGGAGCAAAACCTAGCAAACTTCCACTCTCACCGACACTCGCACTCTCACTCTCTTGCTCTCTCATGCGGTAATTATGACAGTTTTAATTATAGTAAGTTTTTATATTCATTTCAATGGGAATTCAATCCTATTTTGATGTTTAAATAATTGATTTTCTTTCCAATTGAGCTTACTTGTAGATTTGACCATAGGACACAAATACAATTTGAAATGACCAAGTTTGGAGTAGAATTGGAGCTTAATTGAAATTAAAAAAGGTTTGAAACTAATTTGAGGACTTCTAGAATCATGTTATGAAGTTACACACCAAATTTGAAGGCCATATGGCAAGCCATGAAAGTGCATAAAGAAAAGAACAAGACAAACTCAATTGAAGCACCAACTTTGGTATAAGTGAATTTAAGGATGGATTAGGTGCACATATAGAGCTCAAATGATTCTGAAATTTTATGGAGTGTAAGAACATCATGTGATGAACCTACATACCATATTTCATCGCTATTGGAGCTGTATAAAAGGATTTATAGCAGAAAAAGGAAAAGAGAGCCAGAAGCTATCAAATTTTGGGACATAAACGAGATTTGCAAAACAATGTTGTTTCTATGAATTTTAAGGGCACAATTGACAACGTTGCTTCCAAAATGTCTAAGAAAAGCTCTAGCATCCATCTAAGACATATTTAAGGAAGATTAGGAGCTATTTTGTCAGTTTTACGCTCCCGCTTAGGTATCCATCCATGTTCTTTGTGTTTTCTTAGATTTTTAGGGTTTTCTTCATATCTTTCCATCTAGTTCTGAATTCTATTGTTAGATTTAGTAGTTTAGGTGTTTAATCTTGGTTTTCTTTGTGTTTCTACTGCAATATTTATATTTTAATGTATTTTTAGTTCTATTTTGTTTAATTTCATATTGGATTTGTTTATTTTTATGATGTTAGCTTAATATTAATTTGGTTTGAAGGTATTTGATGGATTTATGGATGATAATTGTGAGAATTAGAATGGGTTTTGATTGGGTATAATTATTTATGCTAGGATTGAGTTGGAATTCAGAATTAATGCCATGAATTAGGGATTTAGTCATAAGATTGGCCATCCAAGGTGTAATTTCTAGTTCAATTTCTAGGTTTCAGCTTTTGATCCATAATTGTCATTAGCAAAAATCATAAGTGCTGATAGGTTAATTGTTTTTATAAGTAAACTTAACCAATTAGCCTAGGATTTCAATTCTCTAAGTTATATAGTCTAAGTTTACGTGATTATGGCTTAGGTTAGTTATTCCTTAGTTCTTCATGCTATCACACCACTAAATCTGGAGAGTTTCTTCTAGGTTTTCGCATGATTAGGGGTAAGTTTTCTATCATAAAGGACTTATCTAAAAATAAAGGAACTTAAGATGCAAGACCTTGTTTATTTCTATAGGCTAACATCTTAGGCATGAAAAAATTCATATCTTCAAGGATCAATTATAATTCAAGAATCCGTTATTGTTATTTGTTAGTTGTTATTTTCTTTCTTAGTTTATTGCTGTTAGTTGATTGTTTTTTTAATTCCTTTCCAACTAGGGGTTTCATTTATTTTCTTTTTTATTGTACGCAATATTAGGAATAATGTTAAAACACTATTAGCTCTCTGTGGGATCGACTCTGACTTACCCTACTATACAGTAGATTAACAAGATAAAATTTATTATTTGGTGGTCTCTAACAGACCTAACAAGAAGTTAAATGGCGGTACCTAAATGGGGCCATTTAACTCCTAGACAACATCATTTAAATCTCTAGTTAAGAAAACAACGACATAGTTTCACTCTTTTGTACTCCTTATCTCCTCTCCCACTACCATAGAGACTACCTCTAAACCTTAATAACCCTTATTCCAGCCTCATTTCTCCACCAAAATTGTGTTTTAGAGCTCATTTTGTCTTTTTTTTTTGTCTTTTTATTTCATTTTGCCTTCTAATCACCATAAAAAACACTCCAAATTCATTCAAAAATATCCTGAAACCTCTCAAGTACTATTTATGCTACCCCTTACTCTTTTTCCACCTTCTTATCATTATAGGCATTATTTTTCACATATTTTGGCACCATTGCATTCATAATTTTATTATCTATCTTTTGGTAATACTTTTACACCTTAATTCCTTTAGTAGAAAATTAGGAATATTCCAGTGACCATTAGAATATTTCAGTAAATTCAAGTGATTATTTTCTAATTTTATAATCGTTGTTAGCCTCTAATAGGTCTATTTTATGAATATTTTTAGCTCAGAATGTCGTCTAAACTATTTTCTAATGCTTCGAGTTCAAAAAAGAGGCCTTTACAAGATGATTCTTGCTACTCAAGTTGTAAGAATGCAGACTGGTTCGAAAGGCATCTTCCAAATGAGCGATCAGTGGCACTTGCTATTAATGAAGAGTTTGATGTTTTATGCATTTTTTGAGCTTTGGAGTGGGAAAACCAATCCTCTTCATTGCTGACCCTGTTATCAACTTTTGATGAAGGAGTTCTATACGGATAAAGAGAGTAATGAGATCCTTAATATCAAATCCATGGTGTGAGGTACACCTATTATTATCACTCAGTGCTTTAGTATCTTCTATTTTAGATGTATTGGATGAAGGTGATGCATATGATCATTAGGTGGATCAAATTTGAGATGATATGATGGAATTTGATCACACTTTTTCAATAATGTGGGTAGTACTAATCTGGATTTGATTAAGCCACCTAGTAGGCACTATTATCCAACTTATTAGCTTTTGGTTCAAATAAGGATAGTAGTCACTTTATTAAGTTTACATGTGACTACTCGAGATAGCACACATATACCTATATTCTTCACAAGATGTTTAAGGATTTAGGATATATTGAGGCACTTCAACTATCATGATTTATCCTCCAGAGCATTAGAAATGTAGTTCATTACCAACATTATCACATACTTTGTGAGCCTTTTAACATGGTTTTTTTAAGAGGATGGTGTTTTCTTTTAGGTTCAAGTTATAGTGCATCCTTAACCTTCATCTGTTATTGGGTAACATACTCTGCGGCTCCGGCAGTATGTTCAAGTAAGTGGCAAGTGCCGCAACACCATTTTTAAGCCTCTTTAAGGACATGAGTGCATTGATGATCAAGATCTACCTACTCCTATGCCTGTAGCATCTCCTAAGGAAGGCATGGATGAGGCTTTTTCTAAAGCCACACCTGGTGTTCACCATCCTCCACCTACCCCTGATACTCCTTCATTTGTGCCTCCACCTATTTCTAATGACACAACTACTATGTTTCTTTACCTAGAGCCATATATGTTTGTAGTCGTGTTTACCTTGGCTACCATCTAGTTCCAGGTTACTGATATTCATAAGTGGGTTGATAGAGTTCAGATCTAGATATTTATACTATAGGATTATTTCTTTACTCATCTTCTAACTTTGAGCTATACGTTGTTCAAGTTATACTCTTTATCTGCTGTTCATGGATAGTGCTTTAGTGCTTTTGTTGCTTTTGTTCCTTTTGATGTATTTCTTTTTCGGGTACTTCTCTGAAATATTTTGGCTTGGGATTTATATGCTCCCTTTTTTGAACTTTGATAATATATATATATACATGGAGCATTTTTTTGTGTTTATTTCGCTTATGCTTTCACGTTTTATTTTTAATTTCTAGTTTGTTGCTACTAATGATCAAGTTTTAATGTTCACTTAAATGAATTATTAAGTGACATTATCATTCATATCTGAAAGCTTTCTGCTCCTTTATCTCCTATATTTCTTAATGGTTTATTGAAAATTGGGGAACAATGTTTCAATTTAAGAGTGGCAAAGGGATACCATGATTTCACACTTGCTTTTCTTGTCCTATGGTATTGAATGTTATCATCTTTTTCAAGATAATCTATAATTTTTGGAAAATTTTCAATTTTCATTCATGTAAATGTATAATTTTCCTTTTGATTACAATTATTTTGACAAATTAAGTTGTTATACTTTTGATTTTAACAATTGATGATCAATTGATTTTAAATTGCTTCATATTTTGGATAGTAAATACCTCATGATCGTTATGGTATCCCATTTCTAAAATGTATATTTTTAAGAAAATTGTTGCATCTTTTAAACATTTTCATCATCTTGTTTAATGTTAAATTCAAAATCATGTAAAAATGGAAAAGAAAAAGAATAAGAAAAGAAAAAGAAAATGTGTTCTTAAAAAGTAAAAAGTAAGCAAGTTTCATTCACTCCTTTGGCTCCAAACCAATTGGTTGAAGTTAAAGAATGGTGTTATAAGCCAGTTGATGTGAGGTTATTCAATTAAGTAACTAAGGATGTTCATGACAAAAATTTCTTCTTCACGTAAATGATTAAATGGCCTCTCAACCAAGCCAAGCTCATATTATTGTTCATATTTTGGTGCTTAAATGATTAAAGGATGTGAATTTGTTTAAATCGATGATAATAGATTCATTTTACATTTGGAATTTAATTTTGTAACTTAGGTTGAATTTGAAGGAGCATGAAGTAATTTCATTTCATTTGTGACTTGATTTGATTAATCATTTCTATAGCCTCTTAGTTGGTCATACTAATTGAAGGATTAAGGAATTACTTTCAATATTAAAGTTTGATGAATTGGAACCATTTTTCTTATGATTATACGTTACCTTAATATTGTCTGTTTAGGCTCTAAATTCACAGGTTAGTCAAAACTATCTAGATTTATATGAACTAGATTCATTCATATA
>JAOXYD010040247.1:0-13754 GCA_028565735.1 Pinacopodium congolense | reverse complement strand
TTTAATTTGTTTAATTTAATTTTTAATTTAATTTAATTAATTAATTGATTAAGAGTTTATAATTGTAAATAAACTGCCGGTTTACGGTTTTTAATTTAATTTAACCTTAACCGATACTATTCATAACGGTTTCGGTTATGGTTTAGAACCGTTGATTACAGTTACGATTTTTAAACCGTAACCGCCGGTTATTAAACCAACGGTTAACCGGTTAAAAATTTAACCATGGTCAAGGCTAATAAGCGGTGTTGCGGGGCTCACGATGCGTCAAAGTTTTGATCATCCATTATATACCAAATCGACGTCATTTTCATTATTGTATTTGAGCCAATTACTACACTTGATGTGGTCCTACTATATGGGGTTTTATTTCGTAGCAAAATGGTTTCTTTTTTGTTGTTATGGAGCACCATTTGGTGTTTTGCTATGGTAATTATGTTATGATGGTTTTTTGGGGTGGTAGCGGTGCTGGTCTCTATAATCTAATCTGGCCACTTGTACAAGGATTTCGACTTAACCTGGGTGGTTTAAGTGCAAAAGTATTCACTGAAGGCAAGCTTCTTTCGCCGTCCCTTGACAGAGTTTCTAGGTTTAAGTTCCAATCCTAGGAGTGTTTGTTTGGAAGAATCGATATGCAGTGGAAGCTCGTTGCTGCAATTCTGGCGGCACAGTTATTGCCTACTATGTACGTATAATGACCATAATATAACACAAGCGGTGACCCTTGTATTCTGCACGCTAGCATCTGTACTCAGGGGAAGCGTAATAACCAACAACAATTTTATCTCTGGTTCGATCTCATAAGAAACTTCCGTACTTTTCTCTGAAAATTATCATTAGGAATTACTTTTTCTGATTGACTAGGATCATGAATTTGTTGAATAATCAGATTATGGTATCTTAAAGTTCAAAAAGGATATTTCTTTCTGATCAAAGGAAACTTTAGTAGGAGTCAACAGGAAGCATTGGCGTCGGTTGACAGTCGCGTGTGGTCAAAACAAGAAAGATTCAGTTTTGCATCCCAACATACATCAAATCATCTGAAAGTTCCATCTGTTGCATACACGGGTCAGAAAATTGAGTTCTCAAGACTAATGATTCATAATCAAGAAGATGATACAAAATATTTACCTGCGACAAATACAGATGGACCTTCTTATGATGGGTATAATTAGAAGAACTACAGAGAAAAAGCCAATGAAAGGAAGTGAGTTCCCGTGAGGTTAGTACAAGTGCCCATGATGGAGTGTATCATATCCATTTAACTTCTAATATTCACTTGTGTTTTAATGATTCAAGATGTTTAAAATTTTTTTCTTGATTATATCTGTAATTTTTAAGTTGATTAAAGAATGAGGGTAAAATGAACTTGGAATTAAGTACTTAACACGATTCGAGCTAAGCCATAAATTTAGAGAAAATTTAGAGTTCAGGAGATAAAATCTGAAGACCTTTTTACTTAAGGCATGGGCACACTCTACTTGATAGTATGAAGAGAGATTGATGAAGTCAATCTCATTTAAGGTGTGACCACGCCTTATCAATCCAAATAGCCCTATGATTTGTAATATATATATATATATATATAAGAATAGCATATAGGAGTTTTATTATGAGAAAAATTATATGATATTCTACTGATGACTTTCTATGACCATCTTCATATAAAATAAAAGTTGTTTTAATTATTTAATTATTAATTATTTTATTTTATATAAAAATAATCATAAAAGACGACCAGTAAAATACTATGCAGTTAAACTCTTTTATTATTTACCCTTATCTTTATGAAAGATAAGCATTAATAAGATCCCCAATTAACGAGGGATTTTTTTGTTTTCCTTAAATGGAGAGATGGACAACTATTATATACTGAAACGTTTCAAAGGAAAAAAAAACTATTATATATAGAAGACATAGGTTTTATTTTAGGATTATCATCTTCTTTTTTCCTATTAGTTTTTTCTTCCCTTGAACATAAGCAACTAAACATTTTCTTCTAGTATGGGATAGCTAAAGTTTTGGTTCTTTAACAATTATGAGATTTAACTAATTTTCAGTGTTCCTTTATTAAATAAAATAGTCGATTTCAAAAGAGATTTTTAATATATGTTATGAAGGTAGTATATAATCTAGTATAAATAAGTCAAACTTATGTGTTTGTTGGTTAAAATTGGTATTTTATCTATTCAGGAATATATATTAATAAGAAAATTAATCAAAGAGCTTATTTTAGTTATCAAGAAATTAAGCGGAGGTAATTTATTTAATCTTATTATTAACCTTAACAAATTTATTTAAGAATTAAAGAATTTAACTTTTGTCAATGATCGATTTCATGAAACCAAACTTAAATGATATTTTTGACTAGATAATTATTTATTCTTCATCTTTCAATTTATTTCAATCTTCTTATTAATTAAATTTTAGATTACTTTAATCCCAACTTTTAAAACTCCATTCAAAAAGGAATAAACATAATCAACATTTGTGGATATGACTCTACTATTATTTTAAGAATAGGAATTTATTTTTGTTTGATTTGACATCACTATTTCTAAGAATTAGTGTCAAATATATATATATATATTTTTTAATAACTTGATCTTCTCGCATAAATAAACTCTAATATAATCTTCAAATTGAGAAAACAGCTAGAAATTTAAAGAAGGAAGCTAAATTCTACTTTAACTAAATTGCGTGGCAATAAGCATCTTCACAACCTTAATTGATTTAACATTTGATTTGGTTAATTCGTCTAGCAAATTTGAAATAGAATAAGAAATAACCAACGAAGAGAGAACTTTGAAAGAACTGACTGAACCAAATTTGAATCGACTCCCGTTTTGCATCAAATATCAAAACTTGGACATGGCCTTCAAATTAAAATCTAATTTCATGTATTTATTTTTCACTTTTCATGGTCCTGGGACTTCCATTCTCTCTAAATGAAAAAAATCAATGATTGGCCATTTTATTTGTTTACCAAGTAGCTGAGCACATAGGAAGTTTGAATTGTTCTTGATGGGTTGATTGAATTGCTTGTTTGGGAGTCTTACCTTATCTTACAGAGTCATACATGATGAAAAATCTTATCAATGTTAATCTTAAAGACTGATAAGACAAAAATCAACACTTTGGCAACAGTTTGAATATATCATACACCCCACCAGAGACATCCGTTTTTGGGCCTGTCAATTTGGAAAAACCCCGGATTTGACCGAAGAAACTAGCATCTGCATCGTTAAGTTACAGATACAAAATAAAACACGATATAGCAAATTGATCCTAGACGTTGTTCAACTAGGGTAATATTTAGTTATGTGGGGGGTGGGGGGGGGGAATGTTTCAACAATCTTATAGAAAAAGCTACCCCCAAGTGCAAGGATCCAAGTATTTTTACTATTCCTTATAAGATACATAACATGAGGTATAAGAGATGCATATTAGATTTAGGAGATTCAATCAATGTCATGCCTTTGTCAATTTTTAAAGCTCTTAATCTTGGTTCATTAAAAGATACGTGTGTTATCATATAATTGGTTGAACAATCTAACACATACCACGAGGGGGTTATTGAGGCTATTTTGATGCAAATTAACGAGCAAGTTTTTCCTGTATATTTTTATATATTAGATATGCATGATGAGGACTCTTTGAGTCCTTCGATAATCTTGCTAGGAAAACCCTTTTTGAAGACATCTCATACGACGATCAATGTACATAAGGGGGAGAGGGGTCACCGGAGATGGAGGAGTAGGACCAGGATTTGGGGGGTTTGCACCATTCTTGATCGGATATGAAGCTTCCATTGCAATTCCACACTTGCCAGTTTTGGTATTGGCAACATTCCGTTCCATCCTAACATATCCATCCTCTCCCCAGTCAGGACCCCAAGAATTCCTCACGATCCAATAATCTTTGCCATTTTCAGTACCATATCCCACAGCAACCACCCCATGGTCTAGCTCTGTTCCACAGGTACCAGTAAAAACGCCCTGAATAAGACAACATACATGTTAACATTCTTTTGATGTGTGAAGAAGATTGAATAAGACACCATTAAAACCAATTATTAAGACAATCAATACATATCTGTTCATGTAGATTGAATAAAACAGAATTTTAATTGATAAACATGGTGAAATTTCTAATTTTTATAGTTAAAACTACTATATAAGGAAGAGCAACATGTTCTATCAACGGCCAACAAAAACATCTATGCAAGACTAAGCCAGAAATAAATACTAAATTCACCTCAAATTTTATTTCATAATTCAATTAGTTCCTTAAGTATAATTAAGATGCTATCATAAATACTATTATGCAATTCAATATTTATATGCAGTGCAATAACTATGCATGAATTAGTTAGCAAACTCCTGTAACAAATTTGGGAAAATTTACCGATTGGTAGAGTTGAAAAGCTCTGCCGCCTGCTTCAATGGCAACACTAACTGGTTGATGTGCCACGGCCTTTTTCAATGAATTCTCATCGTTTGCTGGGACATCTTCATATCCATCAATGGTAACAACCCGAGCATTTTTCTGTAAGATGAAAAAACGTGATGTTCACATAGAAAAAGAACTCAAAATTTTGATGCAATTTCAAGAATCATTTGAAGATATGTTGGAACAAGTTTGAATGATACCTACCCTGTTTGGATCACACAAGTTATCAGTAGCCTTGTATGGATAATCTTTTTCAGTATCAATGCCACCATTGTTGATGATAAATTGAAAGGCATAGTCCATAAGGCCTCCATTGCATCCCTGATTGTATGTATTATCGCAATCTACAAGCTCTTGCTCAGACAGAGAGAGTAAATCACCAGTAACTATTTGGTTTATGCCTTCAACAGCACCAATGGTAGAAAATGCCCAGCAACTCCCTTCATAAAAGAACAAAACATGATAAGGCACAACAAGCAACCAAAGAAACATGAATGATATATTTTTAACGCATTATATGATTTAGTATAAATTAGTGTGGTCCTGATGAATGAATCCACTACATTATCACATTTAAGAAGAGAGCAACCTGCGTTAAACTAATCACTTAATCCCAAATTGCTTGCGATATATCAAATCTATCATCCACAAGAAACAACCTCTGTAACAGGGTTATCAACAGAGATCAGTTACGTATCTACGGAAATATGCTTATCATGAATCTTACTAAGATCTTTCTGTTATCTAAAATAGATCCTAAAGCAAGATCATCAACACAACAATTCAGTCTCCCGTTAAAGCAACCCAAACATGTCACAAGGCCCCACCGGAAACTCAGAGGGACTTACCACACTGTCCTTGATCTTTGACTGGAATAACAGCTCCCCTGGCTCTCCAATCAACCTCTGCCGGTAACTTATCGCCGACGGTGTGCAAATATCTCTGATTCGGACTCCTGGACCCCGACGTCCTGTTTCTCATCTGCATCCTCGTTCCCAAATATCTAGCACGATACTCCTCGTTGGTTAGATCAGCGAACCGGTTAAGGCCGACCCTGTAACTCCGCTCGACAGAATTATGCTCGTCAACGAACCTAAGGTTATCCTCAAAAATCTCAAATCTCTTTTCCTTCTCTCCCAAATCGTTGCTGTTCTTCCCATGTTTGGCCAGCCACATCTCGTACATTCTCCGGACCTGAGCCTCGCTCCTGTCGGGAAACTGCCCGTGTCTAATGTTATAGTCAATGATGGACATGTCTAACGCCGACGAGACGCAAAGCAATGCCAGCACGGCCATGACTACGGTCGCATACCTTAACCCGGCCATGGTTGGTGAATCCCTGAAAAGGGTTTCTCTAGTTTGTGTTCTTGACTGTTAAAAGGCGAGGAAGTTATGATTTTGAGAGGAAGTCTTCGAAGAGGAGAGCCAAACTGTGGCTTAATAGACAGAAAAGATCAAAGCTGCGTTGAACTACATTAGTTGGGACCACATAGACCTAAATTTGGAAAGTTGACCATACTTGGGATTTTTGTTGTGATATCTCGTTGGAGTTTTGGCGAATGGGTTATCGACACGTGTTTGCATGTGTTTTGGTTTGCCAGCGAGTGTTTTGTGTTTTTTATTCTTTTTAGACTTAATTATCTATTTAAGCATAAAAAAGGGAACGTTTTTTGTTACTTTTGCTTGATTACAATTTACAAATTACCCAATTACAGACAATAAAGGTGAAAAAAAAAAAAATCCTAAAGTAAGGGTTATCTTCATCCCTGAAATTCAAGCCCTTTCTGATCATATGTGGTGCAATTGCTTAGTAGTTTCAGAAATTCAATTGGAATTTTCCTCTTCACATGCTGGGGTTCATCAATTTCGTTATTGGAAGCAATCCCGCAATTTCACTTGTCTAAGCAATATACGAATGTCAATGGGTCTATAATTGGTGTTTTTATTATTGAGTTTGAATGTGGACAAAGAAAACAAACATACATACATGGACATGACTGATCAAAGGCGAGCGTTATTTTCTCCACATGTAAGCTACCGAATTAGGAGAAAATGGAAGGAAGGATATTAAATACAAGTAACGCCTGGCAGTGATATTAAAATAATATGTGTCGACTTTTTTAGATGTCACCTACTCATAACGGTGTCAAGGAAGAACAGCATTAGCCCTCTAAAATTGGGAATCCAATTATTAATTATCTCAAGTTCACATTAATATCAATCAAGAACCACATTTAGTATTAGCCCTCTAAAAATGGGAATCCAATTATTAATTGCTAATTAATCCAATTATTAATTATGTCTATTTCACATTAGTATCAAACAAGAACCACAATTACAGTTTAAAAAATGCATTACCTTGGTAATATATGGATTACCAGAATAGTTATGCGCAAATTAACCTACCTCTTACAAGTTATAACAATAAAATGGTAGTGCTTTAATTCAATTTTTTATTGCACTAAATTTTAAATTTGATACAAAAGATTATTTAAACATTCTCTTCCATGAATTCTTGGATTACCCCTAATGACTATAATTGCTAGTAAGTAGCGACAATTCATTCACAAGACCTATCTCATTGGGCCACATAAGGCCATTTTAGGCTCAAAACACGTAACATTTTTCAGTCTGCCCAATGTGAATCAAAATGGGTGATGAAATAGCTATCCAAACCAGAAAGCTTATCCTACCTGTCAAATTATCCAGCCCATAAAGCTGTAGAAAAGGAAGAAGGCTAAAAGTGGGCATTTTTAGTCCCGGCCAGTTCACTTCTTTTCATTTTTGTACATCCATAACAGTAAAAATTACATTATTCGACTTTTTAACCTGTCAAGAAAAAAATATAAACATTTGGTATTTTCTATTTAGTGTAAGCAGCAATAGGACCATAGTATTTTAAAATTTTCATTAAATTTATAATAACGTAAAAGTTACTAATTTGACCTTTATTTGAATGGATTATGGATGAATATTATTAATTTTAAATTAATAACAAGTGTTTTATGTAAATGAAGTTTAAATTATTTGATATAAAAAATTAAAAGAATAAATAGATATCCTAAAACATTAGAATATTGTATTTGATGCCTATGAAAAAAAAAGCACATATTTACATTAGGTTTAGTCATAGTTGTAGCTAATTTGAAATTATTTTGTTGACTCACTATGAACTCCATTATTCGAATACTATTAATCTTAAATAAACCTTATGATTGGTGGTACAAAAGCTTCTCCCTCTACTAAAATTCATCCTCCAATGGAATTTTTCTAAGCAATATGCAAAATTACATCAAATTCTACATACTAGGGTTAGTACAACTTATGCAATTTGTTACAATGGACTTTTAAGTCTTAATGACATTGGATTTGATGTGAAGCTTTATAGACAAAGTAGAGGTAACATGACCTTACCATCATTAACTGAAGAACTAGCTTATATTGCATAGTAGAATAAGGTCTTGTTAGTAATAGCTAGTTTCTCCATTACTGTACATGTTTAATTTTGATTTGTTTAGAGATGCTATTTCTACTTATTCTAATTTCTATTAAACAACTATCTTTTTATTAATTGCTTAAGTCAAACTTTTTGGTTGTCATTGCATGTTGATCATTCAATTCTTGGCTTATACGAAGATAGATTCAGGACTTGTAGGGGCATAACAACTCCTACATAATTATCTTCCCCTTTGAAGATTCAATGCAAATCCTTTTTCTTATTAAACAGAGAAATATATTAATCAAAGAGCAGCAAGTTTGCAAGCCACCTGAGATAAACAATATCCCAAATGAACATACTACATTGCATCTTATAAAGAGCAACAAGTTCATAAGCTCCTCTATTATAGTTTATGGGAATAATAATGGAAAAAAGAATTAGTAAGAGCATTTATAGACAATTAATGGTAGCTCAAAATTCAGCATAACATTGAACTTCATACTTTTAAGGATTATGATAATATCAGCAACATCATTTTTAACAAAGAAATTAAGTTATTTCCTTCAAAATAGCTCGAACTTTGGTAAAATGAGGAAAGATCATAAAAAGGAGAGGAATGGATTGTGTAGTAACTGAGTTCACCTTACTAATGTATCATCATGAGGCCTAGTTGTTGTTGGATATTTATAAGTAGAATTATCCTACATCAGAAAGGGACATAAAGTTAAAGTGAGTTATATACAATAGAAGGCATATAACTCATTGCCTTAAGGTTTTAGAATGAGCTATAATGTTCTTGCTATTGTATATAGATGCTCATTTAGGTCTGGTCCAAGTTTTCCTCATAATCCTTCTGTTGTTCCTTTAAATTTATAGTAATTTACATAGGACCCTTTATCATTTCCATAGTTTTCATTTATCTCCCTTTAATTTTAGAAATTACACCAAACCCTTTTGAAGTTTGGTTTAAATTTCACAAAAAACCCCTATTTTTAACTGCTTGTTGATATAGCATATTATATGGCTAATGATAGGGAAGTTGTATTGACATGAATGATTACGTGGTTCATGACTGGATTGATTATTTGATGACGGCATAAAAAGAAGGGAGAGAATGTTGTTTTATAACTAAATGACATCATTTTACTATTTGGAACTCTAGTAAAATGACGCCATTTTAATTGGGGAAGGCAGTATATTAAACAACACAAAAGGCCGTTGTTTTGTGACTATTTTTAAAGAAAAACTTCTAGTAGCAAAATGAAGTGGATTTATTAATCCCCTAGTATCATGCGAGGACTTTTAACTTGGGGGTCTTTCTCCCAAAGTTTCTTCTCTTCTTCCCTCTTCAATTTCTTCCTCGGTCGACTTCAATGTTTTTTTCCCCCTAATTGGCTTTAACGTCTTTCTTCAAACAACTTGGTGATTACCATTGTTCTTTTATCTCCAATCTATGTCCTTCTTTCCTTATTTGAAAATTTTTATTACTTCTGTTGATGAAGTCTATCCAATTGACACATGCTTCGCTGAGTGTGAGGTCAATATCGCCCATGAGTTGTTTGACAAGCTTTCTCCCAACTCTTACACCAAAGAGTATATTTTAAAGAGGAGTTCTAAATCTTACGTCATTTTTCTTATTCCTACTCAGCAAGGTATGGTTGTTGCAATTTAATTTTAAGGATCAATTTACTTAAAATCTACTTGGATGATCAATTTACTTCAAATCTACTTGGATCAAATTTAAGGAACATAATCCTAGAAAATGGTATGGGCTACTCACCCCAATCACCATAATTTTAAGGAACATAAGGTGTTTAAATTATATTTCTATTATAGCATTTATAACATCTATCATTAATGAAATGTTTCCTAGTATTGATCTTTGATGTTATATGTAGCATGCTCTATAAATTTTTTAGGGTTTTATAGATGTGCATGTATATTTTCATTGATGATAAATACTAAATTTAACTACATAACATAGTGAATTCATATTCTTTCATAGGTATAAATTTATATAGACAAGAACTTAATTCAAATTATTTTGATAATTATTGTTATTTATTTTATTTTTATGGGAAATGTTGTCAATAATAAGGCTCTAGTTGATTGTAAATTTATAGCTAATATGTGTATATATATATGTTCTATAATATTGTAAGCAACTCTTTTATTGGTTTCATTTCCTTCCTATTAAATAAAGCATTTATGGATACTGTGAGTTTAAGTTGGCTTCATACAAGGATTATCATCTCCTAAATTACCCCATTCACTTGCCAATTGTCTTTTACTATCTCATTTCTGGATTTTCTTGCTTCCAATGTTACTTTGAAGGTAATAGCTACAAATGTAATACATGATACGTGTATACATATCTTATCTCACAAAAGTAATATATTTCACGTGTATACATATACAAGTTAGCATCTCCTAAATTCTCCTACTGTTGAGTGCATGCTTCATTAATCCTTGTCTCACAAAAGTGCTATCAACATATTATTGCCTTTTGAGTGTGCTCTAGCATAGAGCCTATAACTCTTGAAATCAACACTTTTAGATGGAATAAGACTAAAGATCAAATTATGATTATAACTGTAATAACATTTGGATTTCTTATCCTATCCATATTAAGAGCCAAAGATGTTTTTGTCTGAGAAATTTTTGTGTTGTTTTCTAGAAATTGGTTAAATCTTTGAAAACTTTTGCAGTGTTGCTGGACAGAATAGTACAATTTGGCCTCCTATAAAAAACATGTCTGCACCATCTTCTCTTAAAAATCTTGTTCAACCACTCATATAGCTTCTTCTGAACATCTATTAACCTACTCATCTCCCTTTTAAAGGCTTGAAGATTATGAGTAGAAACGATACTTCATATATATTCTCTGATCGTAGTAGAGACCTTAAATTGACGTTGTAAGTTTGACTAATGATGTCTGAAACAAAATCTGTAGTCAAATTAAGATAGCTCATACTTAAAATAACTCTTCCAGTCTTTATATAGTAAAAAAAAATTACATTAGCACAAGGAACACATATTTTATATTAAGTTATATGTTAAAATCTAAAATGTGTAACTTTTGCCTATCACTCATGAAAATCCATGAGTGATCAAATCCTATGTCTTCTAGTAGATAATGAAGAAACCAATGTCAATTTTGTTTATTCTCCATTTTGACCATAGCCTATGCCAAAGGGTAAATGCTATTATTTGTATTTATTTGAGTGACTATTAGTAATTGCCTTCCATAACTTGTCTTCAAATGGCATATATCAAGTAGATGATTGGTTTATAACCATTAAAAAAAATCTAGTTTTTACTTGCTCTAAACAAACATAATATGAACAGAATATGCCTTATAATGCCTTAATATAAAGTAAACTCTCTATGTTACTTTTTATAATAGTTAAGAAATATTCTTTTAATTTCTCATATTATGCACTCTCATCACCTTAAAGGAAGTCTAATGCATATCTAACTTTATATATCTTCATGTATGATTTGTCTTTCTGATAATCTCTTAACATTGTACCCTTCAATCCATCAAGACTCTAGTTAGGTTTATCTCTAAAGTGTGCCAAATACTTCTTAACAATCTACTTAAGGTCAATTTTCTTGTGATCAAAGGTTTTAACACAATGATGTTTCTATTATAATGTCTTAATTTGAAATGCAGTCCTATCCTGTATTTTGCTCCTATGTATTCTCTACCTATATCTCTTTATATGATTTGATGTAACTTTAGGCCTTTCATTTTTTATGTACATATAATCAAACCCCAACTAGATATTCATCTTTTTAAATGTCTTCTTAGTGTTGAGAGCAGAGTCAAACACCATACCCTGCTTCAAATTGATTTCACCTCCCCCTAAAGTTATTCAATTGAAATGTGGAAATTTTAGCCTTTTATATCCTTCATCCGAATCCCTATCAACACTACCAAAAAGATCATCATCTAATTCAATGTCATTTTCTCTTAAATCAATATTTTGTGAACTTGATAACGAGGTACTTAAATTTGGAAAATATGTATCTAGCCTGCCTTTGAATATTTCCTCTCCAACTTCATCACTAGAATGCTTCAAGTCACTACATTATGATTATTTCTCCATATTATAGTTTGAATCAGACTCAACATTTGAATTAACATTAGGTCCATTCTTAGATATACCATTTATAGGAATAATGGCAAGATTAGTTAGATCCACTGTAGTAGATAACTTGAGATATTTATCCTCATCTAAAAACACTTTAACTATCTTCAACTTCCTATTTTGTATTGACCTTATCAATATCCTTACGTCATTGTCATTTGTATGAGAGTTTATGTAAAAATTCTCAAACTTCTCTATACCCTAATTTTTTGCATTAAGCATGAATTCAACCAATGTAATTTTATCCATCGCTATTCTAAAGTAATATTTTTTAACAAGTTCATACTATATAAATTGTGTGAATATTTTCTACCATAATGACATTTAAACATAATTCTAGGATCAAAACCGCTCTTTATTGTTCAATAAATATCTAGAATTCAACATAAAACGATACTATAAGAACACACAACATAAATTCCTATGTCCATAGAATATCAAGAGAAATCGTATCACTTTTTTTTTTGAAACTATATCACTTTTACTAGAGGAACTTGGTAGCATATGGATACTTGAAGTTGAGTAATATACTATACATATTAGTCTTACTTATGGATATCTCAAGCATTCATACGTAGATTGGTATAAGTATATAAGTTTTGTGGTTGAACTTCTTTATTGAATTTTAACTTGAATATATAAATACATCGTAACATTATTATTTGTAATGATGAAATAAACATGAACATAATGATGAATAAATAATAGAAATAGATCTTACCGTTATTATTTTAATGATGAAATAAAAACTTACATAATTATAAATAAATAATAAAAACATCTTAAAATAATTAATTTATTAATGAAATAAACACTCACATAATTATAAATAAATAATAGAAATGCATCTTAATATAGTTATTTTAGTGATGAAATAAACAATAATCACATAATGATGAAATAATTATATAAATACATCTTAAAGGAATTACACGTAATAATGCATAATGCATACCTTTTTCTTTTCTCTAATTTCCCCTCTTTTTCCTCCCTTTTTTTTTTCTCTCGTTGCCCTCGTCTCTCTTTTATCTCTTATTGTCCTTTTTCTGTAATAACCTAGGAGCTGCTAAGGGATTTTTAAACACCCATCATTATCTGTTGTTGGGATTGTTAAACACCCAGCACTATGTTGTTTACTACTGGGAGATTAATAAACCCAGCTACAAAACGATGAAGTTTTGTTTTAAAAATAGTCGCAAAATATGACATTCTGAAAGTATGGTCTTAAAAAATAGCTGCCAAGCACACCCCCTCCTCTAATTAAAACGACGTTGTTCAGTTTCAGACAGTAAAACAACGTCGTTTAATATTGAAATAGCATTTTCTTTCTTCGTTCTACGTCGGTGTCAAATTATTAATGTAGTTATCAACTACATAATCATTCATATCAGCACAATATCTGCTGCATCAACCACATAAGATGTCATGTCAAACACGCCGTCAATGAGTCCCACACCATTAACAACAGAGATGTTTAGTCAAATTTTAAGTAAATTTTAGGAGAATATGGTGTAAAATTTAAATTATAAGAGATAAATAAAAATTGTGGAAATCATTCTGTGTAATTTACTTTTAAATTTATAAACAACTACGTACATTGGATCAAAGTTTTGAATTCCGTTCCGTACCGGCCGGTACCGGCCGGTACGCCTCGTACCGGCCGGAAAACGGAACGGAATATCCGGATTCCGTACCGGGTTTAAATACCG
>JAOXYD010040228.1:0-13754 GCA_028565735.1 Pinacopodium congolense | reverse complement strand
CATACCTTTAGGTTACACTTTCCGAGCTTGCGAGTTAGTGGCCTAAGTTAGTCATTCCTTAATACTTAAAGCGTCTTGACTATTAAATCTAGAGAGCTTGTTCTAGGTTATAGATAGGGATAGGGGCACTTCTAGAGCTTTTTAGATTTGTCTTATTTAGAAGAACTAAGGGCTTGAGAGCTTATTCGAACATATAGGCTAACACCATGACTAGAGTACCTATCATTTAGATTCTATGATCAATGATCATCCCGACATCCTAAAGTTATCTCCAACCCACTTCTTTGCTATTGATATTCATCTTTTCTAAATTTATTTAGTGTTTGTCCCTTTGTTTGTGTTCATTACATCTTAGTTTATCTAGCTTTCACCTACTTAGGGTGTTTTATTTTCTCTTGATTGCAACATTTGAAATAACATTTACATTCCAACTCTCTGTGGTTTGACCTTTACTTACCATTACTGCATAGTTTAGATAGTTAGGACTTTATTATTCGATAGCTTGTGACGAGTTCATCAAGTATTGTAGACGAAACTAAATTTGAATGAAAAAGAAGATACATAATAACAATGATGTACTAAAGGATGAGGAAATGTAAGAGGTTATGGTCGAGACTAGACTTATGGAAATTGTAGAAGTAGTAAAGGAAGCAGAAATAATTCTACTAACAATAAAGAGTCAGATTTTCGACAACAAAATTCATGAAGATGTGGTAGAAATGGATTGTTTTAACGAGTTTGTGGTCAAAGATCCATTATACATTATTATGATTATAAAAGGTTTGGTCACTCTGTAGCATATTGTAAATGAAATTCAAATGAAGAAGAAAAAGTAAAATGTGTTGAGGTTGAAAAAGAAGATTACGATATATATGCTTTGTTATTAATTTGTAATGGTGATAAAGAAAGGACTTAAAAGTCTTGATATCTTAACTCAGGAGCTAGCAATCATATGACTAGTAATAAAGATTTATTTTATAGTCTTAATGAATTTGTTAAACATAATATTTCTTTTGGTAATAAAAGTAAAATCTAATCATGGATAAAGGAGAAATTTTAATTATATTTAAGAATGGAGACCATCTATTTATATCTTATGTTTATTATATTCCTACTTTGAAAACAAATATATTGAGTATTAGATAACTTTTAGTAAAAGGATATAAGATAAAACTGAATAAGAGTGGACTGGTCATGTGAAATAGAAAAGGGAGATTGATAGCAAAAGTATCGATGTCGAAGAATAAAATGTTTAGACTAAAAATCAACAAAGATAGTCCTATGTGTTTAAAGGCTACTACGATTGACTCGTCATAGTTATGGAATCTTATGATGGTACACATGAATTTCGGTGGATTGGAACTGTTATATACAAAAAGGATGGTATATAATTTACCTTTCATAATAATTTACCTTTCATAAGTCATCTTAATCAAATTTGTGAAGGTTGTATATGTGGTAAGCAGTTTAGGAAGAGCTTTCCAAAAGAGTCTTTATCTTAAGCTTTATGACCACTTAAATTAGCACATGTTGATATATATGGTCCCATAAAACAAAGTTCATATAGAAAGAACATGTCATTTTTATTGTTTATTAATGATTATACTCATGAAACTTGGGTTTATTTTTTAAAGAAAAACTCTAAAGCGTTTAAATACTTTAAGGAATTCAAAGATTGAGATAAGAATGAAATCGGCTATCTACTTAAAGCAATATAGACTGATCATGGATGTGAATTTGCATTAAATACATTTAATTAATGTTGTGATTCTCTTAGCATTCAACATTTTTTTATATAGTTTTAAGTTTACCTTAAAAAAAAGGGATTTGTGAAGCGTAAAAATCAAACTATTCTCAATATGGTTAGTAATTTGCTAAAGAATAAAAGGATGTTAAATGAGTTTTTTGGCTGAGGTAGTATCATATGCAGTGTATTTAAATAATCATAGTCCCATAAAGAGGCTAATGGGTATGGAGTGGAAGGAGACCAAATATTTCATATTTAAGATTATTTGGAGGTATTGGTTATGTTCATGTTCTTGGTGAGATAAAGAGCAAATTGGATGATGAGAGTTAGAAGTTCGTACTTATTGGTTATGAGAAAAACTCAAAGTGGTATAAATTTTACAATCTCTAGAATGGAAATTTTGTCATTAATAGAGATGTTAAGTTAAAGGCTTTTAGGAGTGGAATGTACCATATGATGAAAATTACGGCTTCATCCTTTGTTTGATGAGTTTGTTTATGCTGATAAGCCCCAAAATCAAGTTAATACTACAGCTACATTGCAAACCCCCCCACAAGAAGTTCAAAAAACTCAAGTAATTATGACTCTATAAAACTCCTCTGAAAGTCTATATCATATGTAAAGTTTAAAAGAAATTTATGACATAACTAAATAATTAAGAATTCTACTCTATTATATTTTTTTTAGTAGACAAAGAATCAATGACTTTTGAAGAAGCTATCAAATATGAAAGATGGAGATTTGATATGTATGAAGAGATGAAAGTAACTAAAAGGAATGATACTCGGTGATTGGTAGATCTTTAAAAAGTGAAGCAACCTATAGTAGTAAAGTGAATTTATAAAGTGAAGAAAAATGCAAAAGGAGAAGTAAAGAAGTACAAAGCTCAACTTGTTACAAAAGGATTCACTCAAAAAGCTAGAATTAATTATGATGAAGTCTTCAAGTGGCTTGTTTAAGGTTGTTCGACTAATTATTTCACTAACAACTTAATAAAGATGAAAGGTTTATCAGATGGATGTAAAATTAGTCTTCTTAAATGGAACTTTGTATGAAGAAATTTATGTGGAACAATTATCAAGTTACGTTGTTCAAGGCCAATAAGACAAGGTTTTAAAGTTTAATAAAGCCTTATATGGTCTTAAACAAGTTCCAAAGGCTTAATATACGTATATTGATGATTATTTTCAAAAGAATGGTTTCTTAAAGTATCCGTATAAGCATGTCTTACATGTTAAGGAAGTAAGAATGGAGAAATTACGAATGTTTGCTTATATGTTGATGGTTTGATCTTCATATGCAGTAATCCTATAATGTTTGAAGAATATAAGAAGAAGATGACTAAAGAATTTGAGATAACTGATTTTGGGCTTATAACATATTATCTTGGAATTGAAGTGAAACAAAGTGAAGATAGGATTCTTATTTCGTAGAAAACTATGTTGAAGCAATTTTAAAGGAGTTCAAAATAGATATGGTCAATTCAATTTCTACATTAATAGAATATGGAATCAAGTTTTCTAAGTTTAATAGTGCAGAAAAGGTAAACCCAACTTTCTTTAAAAGACTAGTTATGAGGTTGCAATTTTTAATTTGTACAAGGTTAAACAATATTTATAGAGTTGTTGATTTTGTTTCTTTATAGGAAGTACTATGTTCGCTTGGAGTTCAAAGAAAAACTGATTGTTACTCTTTCAACTTGTAAAGATGAGCATGTTGCAGCTACTTCCTATGTTTGTCATACTATTTAGTTGAGAAAGTTATTAAAAGAGTTGAAATTTAAACAAGATGGAGCTATAAATATTTTTATTGGAAATAATTCTACTAGTGCTTTGGGAAAGAATTTAGTATTTTATAATAGCAATAAACATATAAATACCAAGTACCATTTTATGAGAGAGTGTATTGGAAAAAAGGAGATTCAATTGAAGCATGTGACAACTAAAGACCAAGTTGCTAATATATTTACTAAAGCCTTGAAATGTGAAGATTTCTGTAAGTTGAGAGCTATTCTTGGAGTTATAAAAGACTTAATTACAAGTTTAGAAGGGATGTTAGGAGATAAATTTGTATTTAAACTATAGTAATTAAATAAAGATAGAATTGAGAGTCTCAACTAGAGTTATCAGTTAGAGTTTTGTTTATATCAAATATTAGATAGTTTAATTGATTAAAAATTAGATTGTAAACTTATATATATAGGCATGATTCTTTAGTTTATATGAAAATAATTTATTAATAATAAAAATATATGATTTGGCTCCTCTATACTCAATGTTTTGCCTCCCCTATGTTAGGTATTGTTTTGGCTATCTAACACCCTATGCATGGATGAGCGACATAAGATTGGAACCGAAACGCTTGTAAGTTTCTCTCAATTAAGTTTTATATGCAAAATAAATTGTTGTAGGGTACTTATATAGCATCAAGCCATAGCCTAAAATTAAAGTATGATAGAGGGCTAAGATTTTAAAACCTTCCACCAAAACATTTTTTAAGCTTTTGAGTCTCCAATGTTCAGTTTGATGTGTGGCAGTTGGATTAACAAGTCCTTGACACACATCACTAAAACAAAATAACAATAAGTTTCTTATGATAGAAACTTCCATTTGAATGAAGTTCCTCTGCATTAACCTAACTAGTGACATCTTAACTCCTACTTATACATAAGGATGCTCATACTTTACTTCACGATAAGCCAAGAGATTGATTCTATAATGCCCTTTTATCCTTAAATCCACATACTTTGATACCTACATAAAAATCCCTGTTATAAAAATTTCTCAAATCATAATAACTTTAAATCATAATGAATAGTAATCAAAACCTTAATTCAAAAATGAAAGGAATCAAAAGAATATCTATCGCAACTTGTCTAGCTCATCTACGATTCTATTATGCAACTCTAGTATAACAAATGATAAATAAACTTTACTATCTACCTTCTGAAAAATTTAACTGTAAAAAGTGAACTATCAACTCAATAAAGATAATTAGAATGTGTCCTTTCATACATCATACATCATGGAACAAATGAAGCATGCCAACATATCAATATCATAAAACTTTTAATGCAATACATTCTCAATGAATAGAAATAATACTGCTAATATGTATCTTTTATCATGCAACCCCTCCACCATCATAAAATTAAACAAATTGTATGCATTAAAATATATCACAATTTTATCCGAATTCTTATCTTTTACTGAATTGAATTAAAATTTACTCTTATTTTTATTAGGTCCTCGCTTATCCTAATAGATTATATCTAATGGACCGTTGGTTTAAATCATCATATCATAAATCTTAATCTCTATGCAGATAAAATCAAATATACCATATGCATGTATGTATATTTTGCATAGGGTATCTATCAATCATATTAAATCTGATAACTTGGCACTACTTCGGTGCCTAACTATAGCACAAGATATCTCCGAGACCCAGAATATACTAGTACCACTTCGGCACTGAGTCATCCTAGGATTCAAGATACCCCAAATACCTACTCTATGGATAGGTACCTTGTCCTATCTCAATCTCATATCACATCAATCTCATACTAATAAACATCAATCTAGGACTACTGAACATATCTTTCCTAGACAAGCTATTATTCCATTAACTATGTTTATTCTTTCAATCTATCGCATTTTCATTCAACTATGCCACAAAATGCTACATCATGATATCGATAATGCTCATAATTGATATCTATATATTTCATATTCATAAAATCATACTTCTTATAATATGCTATATCATCACATATTTAAAATGTAAATAAATTGTTATAAGACTCATAATATAAGCACACCTTATTTATTCATATAAATAAGTGCATTCAGTATTTGAATACATATTAAATACATATCGTGTAATTCGCTTGATTAACCCAGAGTTATTCATAAATCACACTTTTCATTTTATATCATAGTTTCATATATCCATCGCACCATTTATTATTTCCAAGCTATATAATACAGTTACAAACCAATAAATCGCATACATAATATTCTCAATATTATAAAAAAACATTTTTTTGTTTATAGATTTCCGTGTGAATATGTACTTCAATCAATATAAATAATTTATCATACCATAATTCAACTTAATGAATAATTTCATAAATTTTACACTTAAAAGTACATATAAAAATCACACCATAGACATACAATCAATTAATTATTTATACACAATTTATATTAGTCATATAATACACAAAATTATATAATAAGAGTATATCCTAATTAATTACTTACCTAGTCTTCGTAAACAATTGTATTGCAAAACCAGGTTCAAACTAATAACTTCTTCCTTTGTCACTAAAACATAAGTATCACAAAATAATTCTCAAATGCAAGTTTAACCAAATAAACTAAGTAATTAATCCTATTTAATTTATGCGCTTATTACTATTAATATCCTTTTTCCTTTTTCCTAAGTTATTGCCCAATATAAACAATAATACAATTTTATTATTTTAACTCTAATTTATTAAAAATAAACATTACTCACCCGATTCTCCCTCATTACTATGATAAAGTATACTTTAATAAAGTACATCAAATCTAATAATGTCCAATTTACTCATGAAAGACTTGAATGGAGAGCTTTACTTTCTATTCTTCTGTCATTCCCCTTAGTATTAATCATCTATAGCTCTCGGCTATAGATCCCATTGATAACCATTTTCTAACCCTAACATTACTAATACATAATTGAGTCTCCAAATCTCAACTAAAAATTATACTGATAATGAAAACAGAAATAGAAGAGATTGTCAAATCCTATAACTAAAAGCAACAAATCTAGCAATTAGAAAATTGTCTTCTTCTAGAGACAATATTCTGCCATACCCGACTCCAATACCTAATCTCACCTCAAGCTTCTAACAAATTAAATCATAACTAGCATATCTCGTCAACTCCGAAGGAAGTGGAGATTTTACTAACAAAAATAGGTGATGAAAAAGTTGAAAAAATTGTTCAGCATTCCAAAATGACCCATACGCAGAAGAGGTCGCCAACTCATGCCAAGATAGAGACATTGTTAATCTATATTGCAAGGAGAGAAAATCATGAAAAAGAAAGAAATATTAACAGTGAGAACCACAGGAGAAGGAAACATACCATCGATAGTGAAACTGCAATAGTCAGAAAATCACGATAAGGAGAGTGCCATTATTGGCTAAACTAGCAAATTGAGATCATTAGTAGTCTCTAACCAAACAAATCAACGATGGAAGCAATTTAAGTAGTTCATGAACATTGATACAGAGAACTTCTTGAACTACGTGAGATTGATTTTAGTTTAAAGGGCACAGAACTTAAGGTCCAAATAGAGAAGAGCGAAAACAAAGGCAAGCTTACTAGTTTCTTTCACAAAGAGAAAAACCAATGAAGACGAGATAAAAATGGGAAGAAAGGAACTCCCAAAAGAAGAAACAACGACTTGTTCTTAGAAGATTCTGTAAAGGAATCGACTACAGAGCCGGATTTCGTGACCAATCATGACCAGTCTTAATAAAAAAATATTATAATAATAATTATATATATACATGGTCGTTATGAATGGCCATATGTCATTGGTAATGTAGTTTTTTCCTTCTCTCTCTCTCTCTCTATTCTATTAATTTGAACTGGGCTAAAGCCCAGGCCCAAATAACTGGACCTTGCAGATTCATCTATGGGACCTCAATGATTTTACGTCTCGTGTATGAGGGGAATCTAACGTTCAGGAGATGGGTAAGATAACGCTAAAAATTTATCTTCAAGCCTACATTAATTTTATCATTGGTCTTTTTGTCGAATAAATTTCAGCGTAACTTATAGACGTAGAAAGAGAAATATCTACAGTCCAAAAGGACGTATAGCCTTTGGGAAGTTCCGGTCCAAGGCACTAACTGAAGCCCATGATCGAATTGTTCTCGAAGGTCAGGAAAACGTGAAGTTCCATGGCTAGTCGTCTTTGACTGATAAAAACGAGCTCGTTCGTAATCTTTTGATCATACAATCTGCATTATCTTTCCAGATAATAGCTCATCTTTGATTAAGTAGTACACTTTTTGATCCCAAACGTAGCTGCAACAAAATCAAGTGATATTTTTCTTTTTACTGACAACGTTTTCTTTTAGCTGGTAAGAAGGAAACTCTTTATTGGGTAACCAAACAATGATTCAGGAAACAATTGTTACTACGGGCTCTGGTGATATTTTCCATAGAAAAGAACTGGCAGACACATGCTAACGATCATTGGCTCTATCCAAAAATGTTTTGTATAAAATTAAAGATATGACTTGGTAAAAAGCAAAAAGTATGGAAAGCCTTGAGAACATGTAACTAAATGATAAGTTTGATCATGGAGAAAGATAAGATCCATTATTATCCTGTTGTCATCTACTTTTTAGTTGGCTTTATAGCTCGTTCCATTCCTTTTATACCTAACCATGCATGTGGCGTTAGAAGCTTGGTTTAGAAACGTTCAGTCATGAAATACATTTTAATACTTGATACCTGAATCCAAATTAATGGTGGTGGAGCATAAGTTCCATCATCAATAACTAAAATATATCAGTTAACTTGTCAAAAGAATTGACAGCATTTTTGTGCTTATTGAAGGAACTCCACAAGATCACTTGTTGGTGATTTAGAGATTAAATTAACTAACGAAGAAATGAACATAGATTATGATTACTGGTTACCCTTTCGTTTTAAAAACACTCTCATATTTATTCCTAAACTGACTCTAGGAATTGATGTTAAAACCAGGACAACTGAGATATTTTATGGCCTAAAGCCAAGTCGTTCAAATGCATATACTTCTAACTGATTTGATAAAATAGAAAACGAAAAGCAATCAAAGATGCATTCAAGGGACTATACTCTCTTCTAATGCCATACAACTGTCCATAAATTAATTAATTTAATAAATAGAGGGAAGAATCAAATAAATGATTAGTATATGTTTCTTCTTTATCCTGTTGTAGGATATGCATCCACGCACTAAACCCTGACGAATATAAAAATCCCATTCTTTAAAGTTCCCTATAAGAAGGAGTACTCTTACCTTATTTGCAAATTACAACTATGTAACCAACTAGAAGCATAATTACTCATCATGTGGCGAGTAAATATTAACTCCATTGCTCGAACTCTTCTGATCATTTCAATGGTTTTGTTTTCATCCCGTTTCAGTACTGTGACATCCGATGGCCATTTTATTGAAGGGATCTGCAAGCACACCCCAAACTACAAGAAATGTGTCTCTATCATCCACTCAAACCCCAGAGGCTTGAGTGCAGATGTGACTGGTTTAGCGATCATAGTGGTCGATGCCCTTAAATCTAAATCACAAGCAGTCGTGAAGCTTCTCAGGTTTAAGAGATCAAAACTTCCAGCCTTGAAGATTGCTTATGATTCTTGTATCAGTTATTATGATGCCATCATAAATGCAGATATAGTAGAAGCCCACGAAGCTTTGGAGACAGGTGACCCAAAGTTTGCTCAAAACGGCATGAACGATGCAGCAAATGAGGCCAGTTTTTGTGAAACTGGATTCAAGGGAAAATCAACTATCACCTATTATAATCGGGACGTGCACGATACTGCTGCCATAGCTTCAGCAGTCATCCAACTTTTGCTTTGAAGTTTGAACTTAAAGTTTTTGGTTTCTTTTTCATGCATGTAACATGCTAGATATTAGGATATATAGCAGTTTAACGAGATATGAAGCTTCTAATACTATGTTCAAATGAATATTGAGTATCACATTTACTTGAAGAAAGGTTATACTTTTCAAAATTCAAGAAAGGTATCGCTTGCGGTTGATGTCACTCCAACCAAAACAAAATTATATCAGAAGCTTTCAATTTCAGTCCGATAATTGAAGACTACCGATATCTGTTTTCAATTGCCTATGGCCAATATTGGAGATATTCATTCACGCCTCTTTTACTTCTGAGTTTCTCTCTTTTGATTACGTCAACCCATTCTTCTATGACGTTTCAGTGTTAATTTATTTTACCAAATTTTCATGGATCTGCGATAGAAAAATTCTTTTAGTTGCTTCTTCTCCGTCAAATAACTATAGATATTACCGTTAACAAAAGACCCATTTTTACCTAAATTTGTTACATATGTGTGACTGTAATATAAGAACCTTTGCCTGATGAAGCTATGGCACTCAGCAAGATTGTTTCAACATTACTTGTAGGAGGTAGGAATGATTTATTTTCCATGTTAAGTGGCTTCTGTGTTTTCTGTTTCATTTCTCCCGCTTGCGCCAAGGAATGTTCATACAATACGTACTCTTCACTCCTTTAGGAAGAAGGACGGTTGCCTCTTCTATCAGCCACCTACAATCCTTATGTCAGGTTTTGTTGTGACACAAGATGAGGTTTTTAATTATTATGATCCGACTGCGAGGCCGGCGGATAGCCACTGCTAAGTAAAAGAGCCAAATGCTTCTATATATGATGTGATAAATTTAAGGTAATATAAAAATATTTAAATTCTTTAATGAAGTAATTATTACAAATATCTACTGTATATATGATATAATTATTATTTTTATGGTTGAATTTAACATGAGCAAAATTGGTTGGAATATAGTTATGGTGTTTAAAATAACATAACAGTGCTTAAAATTTAATGGTGAAAGTTCAAGGTGTTTAAAATAATTTAGACTCCAAACTACTCAAATAAACCCTATCTAACTTCTATCGCCAAAATCTTTCAATTGAATTTGGAAAAACACACCAATTCTTTCAAGGTCTTTGTTTTCTAATAAATGAAAATGTATAATTAGTTGAAAATTCCCAACTTTAGGTTTGATCTTGAAAGTGTAATGAATCGATTTTCGTTTTTAAATTTCCTTTTATACATATTTCTATCTCATACGATATTAAAAATTACTTGCCTTACTGATCCATTTGTTAAACTTCGGTCGATAAGAGATTAGTATATGTCTATGATTAAGCAAGTTTTCATTTTTGCCATCATCAAATATATATATATTTATATATATGTTTTATCTTTTTTAATTCCATGATCCTTGTGTACATGTAATAGAGAAAGTAGAGATAACACCTAAGGATAGTTATTAGATTCCTAAGTCTAAATTGTGAAATCATATAATTATTGGCGAGTTTTGGTTGATCTTTAGCATTCGAGTCAACATGAAGAGAGTATATTCAACAAGAAAACAAGGCAAAGACTTAGGAATGGGCAAACAAAATGTCAAAGAAATCTCAAGAATAGGTGAGATTTGGCATGCATTAGTGCCCATTGGTAGAAATCTTTAATGAGAGTGTGAGATTAAATGTGCATCAGTGCGTATTAGTAGAAATCTTTGACGAAGGTGTAAGATTCAAATGTAAGACCAAAGGATGGTTGATGAAATTAAGTTGTGGAAGATATAAAGGTGTGATACTTTGATTTCGAAAAAGAGATCGAAAGTATGTAAATTTATGAGGTTTTACATTGATTCGAATTGTAATTATACTTAATTATAGAGTAATGTGACTGCACTATGAGTAAGGTTAGATCAACTATAGCTAACGAACTTGATCATGTGCATGCATTGGTTGAACCAATGTGTGAATAAGCTTGAGACATGGATAAACATCATCTTTTCATGGGATTATACGTGATGTGGTAGATAAAGTTTAAAGATATAAGATGATATTATTATCATGACCTAAAGGATAAAGCATATGCGATAAAAATCATAGATGTTAGGATAAGAGTGAATTATTTATATTTTCACATATTCTAATATAGTTAGAAAATCCTATTAAGATTGTGCCAATCAAGATAGAGATGTCATCCATTAGTATACAAAGAAAAATTTACTCGTGCTTTTTAGCTTTATCTCCAAATGATAAATGCCCATAAATAATTCATTTAAACTATGTTTTAAAATAGAAGAGTAAAGAGACATATTCAATCATAAGCTAGAGAGAGTTGAGAGCTTTTGAAGGAAAACACTTTTTTTTTTTTTTGTAATATCTTCAAGTAGAGAGTTCTTTTGTAAAGTGCTTCAAAGAGGAAGTCACTAGACTCTTATGCCTTGTATATTTTTGTATGATAATACGATAAAAGGTTGAGTTTGTTTATATCTCTCTCTTATCCCTTTCTTTTGATTAAATTGTGCAAAAATTTGAGTGTAAGAGTGAATTAAACACCCAACACGAGTATGTGTGATGCATTTAAAAGTAGAAAGACTTATTGATTGATGATCAAGAAGGAAGGATAAGTTAGGTTTTAACGGATTTAAGCTTAGTTGTCATATAAGGTGTTAGAATAAACTTAAGACATTATATAATCACATAGATTATAACAACAGAATCTTTGTATATTTATAAAATAAACAACAATCACGTACTTAGATTAAAGTAGAATTCCACAGATTAAAAAACTTGTAAATCTTTTTTTTAGAGAGAGTTTATGCTTTATTAAATTAATGGATGAGACGCATCTCATCATTTTGGAATTTAAATACTCAAAAGAATGACTACCCATAATAATTATTTAAATGACCATAAAATCCCTCATGAGTCTATATGTCATTCATCATCTGTCACTCACACATGATGGGTTTAATCTAATTAAAAAAACTCTATAGTTCTCATACTTGTTCAATAATCAGTATAATCAGCATACGACGAGAGCACAATGCCATATATTTGTTAGGAGTATATGACATCTCAATTAACAAATTGATCCAATGACTTATATGTCCTTGAGTAGACATTGTATGTTATACCCTAGGTCATATCTCGCATTTGCACTTTTCGTTGATCTCATTTATTTTCTTATGTTAAGATTGTATTCAAGTTCTCTAATAAAGAGATGATGGCCATCTATGAATACTTTTCATACGAGTTAATAATCTAACTTAAATGAACTTTCTCTATTCTCAATTCTCTTTTAAATTAAATTAAATTTAATTTGCTTTCCTAGAATTATTCCATAGGATCGCATTTTACATGATCTTTTGGCAACAACCTAAAGTAGCAAACTTTAAATTCAATTCTCAAGAATGAGACAAGAGTCATAAGGGTATATGATGAAGATCATTTCAACCTCAAGGGTCTCACACAATGTAAGATGAGATCTTAAGATTTACATTAATCCCTTTTGTGGATAGTTTTACATACATGATACGAGTCATGTGTTACGGTATTTACCCAATTCGCTTAACTTGAATATCTTTTCTTCAAGAAATACTATACAGATGATAGTTCAAACATACTTAATGTTTAGCTTGAGTTCACTTATCTACTCAAAACCTATTCGGAACTCGCTTCTGGCAACGTAAGACAAATATAGTGATCATTAAATCACTTTGAACCAATTTCCTTGCGGCATTTTTTTGTTTAAGTTTTCTGCTCTTAATTATCACCTAGATAATAAACTTTAAGCCTGCCTCATCTCTAGTGAGCATAACCACTAGAGGTGATTGCCCATGTAAGAGAGATAATCTCTAATCTGTCTTATATACTTGTGATTCATCTCAACATATATTTATATAAAACAAATATATTTATAAATAAAATGATACACAATGTATAATCTTTATCATACATTATATCAAAAAATATAGCATTCAAATGAGTGAACATATACAAAGAAATGTTTATTATTACATTTAAGCATCTATGTAAACCTAGTGACTTTACATGCCCAATATACACATCTCGAAAAATTGGTTTTTTCATTGGGTCTGCCACCATATCTCGTGTAGATATATATTTCATGTTTATTTCTCCTCGTGCAACTATATTTTTCACATAATTGTACTTGGTATCTATGTGCTTTGTTTTACAATGGAATTTGGGGATTTTGTATAAACGATTGCAGCTTGACTATCACAATTGATAATTACTGGCTTAATTTCGCTTTCAGTGGCTCCCAAATGCACTAAGAATCGGTGAAACCATACGGCCTCTCGGTTTTCCAAATTAATCCCGCGGATAAATATAATTCAGAAGAATAGGTAC
>JAOXYD010040217.1:0-13755 GCA_028565735.1 Pinacopodium congolense | reverse complement strand
CGGAATCTTATGCAAATTTTGGCGTGTATCTTCTCTTTGTTTGAGGCTTCATATATTACTAGACTTACGATTTCCCTTCAGACGTGATTTTTACAATTAAACTCTTCCCATTATTGTCAGACCAATTGGTTTATTTCAAAACAATGTGACTTTATGAAAAGGAACCCTCGACGAAGAACAACTGCAGATAGAGATTCTCCCCATTGATTTAAAGAATTCAACAGAGAATTTCCAGCTAGTGCAACAAGCATTTCACATTAATTACAAGAGTACAGCCAATTGTTTCTGTCCTCAACAACATCCACACATATTAGTTGACTCACCTAATCTTCCCAAGTAGTATCATCAAATAAATAAATAGAATGTTAAGGCAAGTCTTACGGTCAGGAGAACTTAACAGGAAAGCAATTGCCAAGGTAAAGTGGCTAGATCTCTGTCTCTCAAAAATGGAAGGAGGATTGTAATTCAAACAACCTAAAAACATCTAATAAGGTGTTCATGATAAAAAGGCTATGGAGACTGCTAAAGGATGAGAATGTATTATAGGTCAGGTCGATTCATTCCTATTCCATAAAGGAGAAGAGCATATGGGAAATCCTAACCAAAGACCAACATTTCTTAGACCTTAACTAATATCCTTAGGATAAGAGACCTGGTTAAAAAGAAAATCAAATAGAAGATAGGGGATGACGCTAAATTTTCCTTTTTCCATGACCTATGGATCATAAATGATCCAATCTCAAGCGGTGCAGAAATGCAAAGTCCTAGAAATGTAATTCTAAGTTTTCCTATAGTCAAGACATCTCTTGTCATGCGGATTGTGGAAATAAATAGTAAATACAAATAAGAGAGAGAAAGAGGGGAAAAAGACACGAGATTTACATAATTCCACCCCCAAAGAAGAGACCTACATCCATAAGTAGGGCAAAAGAATTCCCTATCACTTTTGATGAAATTTGTACAAAATACAATAGGTTTTTCTTATAAAACCCCAACATTGTATGATACAAAACATGAAATATCGTCAATTTTCGCAATCACAAGGCGCTTAACTCGAACTTCAATGACTCTGTTTTGGACCACTGTAATGCTCCTGTCTTTATTCAAGACCACAATGATGGTGTATAGGGACAATAATAGCATTGTTGTGCCTCGTAGTTTTGCTTCTGATTCAAAATTGTACCATATCATAGGGCCATTGCCTCTACACCCCTAATAAGGTTTGTGATGGAAGCGAAGGGCACAGACCACCTTAAGGAAAATCTCATTTAGGGTCATTCTCCTAAGATATCATGTTGGGTTATAATCTTAATCTCCTTAAAATTCAAGGGACTTAATAATTGTAAAGATAGGATTGAAGAAGATGGTGAATCTATGATGGTTAACCTAATAGGTTATAACCTGATACAGAAGATGAGGTCATCTAAAGTAGTAACTCCATCGAGAATTTTCAAACTCATATTACAAAACACTACTGAAGCCTCAAACCACAAGTTCAAATGGACTAAGACGATCTAGTTCAAGGAATTTTTTCCTAGGGTAACCTAAACCCTATGGCTTGCTTTCAAAGATAAGTTAACTACCTTGTCAAATTAAGAAGATTTATGAATTCACCTAGACTTTTCTCTCTTTGTAAAGGTAAATATGAGGATCTAAACTATCTTTATTCCAGTTGTTCCTACTCCAAACCAATAAGGATTTTTTATAGTTGTGCATTTGTGTGTATTTTTCTAAGTATTTGGCATATATTCCTTTGTATTTTAGGTTAAACTTGTTGTATTTTAGGACTTATGTTGTGTGTTTTAGTTTAGTATGATAATCTTTGTGTTTCTTTCATAATTATTGTTGATTTAGGGTACGTCTTGATCATTTTGATGTAGGTTTGGAGCATCACTATCTTTGGAATTGAGTTAGGAATAATTTGAAAGAAGTTTGGGTTAATTTGGAGTAAAAGAGTTGCTGTCTAGAAGCCATACGGTGGGTTGCTAACCCATCGTATTCCTCTCCAAACCACTGTATAGGAGCACTATTTATGGCCATATACAACAGTTTGGAGACTGCTATATGATACCTTTAGACCCTTGTATGGCCATATACGGCAGTCTGTAGACCGCCATATGGCTTGTAGACCCCCGTATTACGTCATTATATAGAGTTCAGGACGTAACATTTCATTAAAAATCAACGTAAAACAAAGAAGAAATGACGCAGCTTTGTTGCCTTCAACCCTAAGCAGCTCCGGACATCGTATAAAAGGCCAGAAGTCACAAAAGAGAGAAGAGCGCAACCACAAAAACAAGGGATTCTGCCTCTATAGGAAGAACACATTCAGCCTCCAACAGAAGAACAGTTCCAAACACAAGCAAAAACACAAGTCTTCTTCTATAAGCCAAGACACAACCATCAATTTGGAGATTCAAGGTTCAAGGTTCAAACTTTAAGAGTTCTATCAAACTCCATTATTTTCTAGATCTGTTTTACCTTTATTTATTTGTTATTATATTTTGTATTTTGGAGAATACGGATATGATTGAACTTATTTCTATTATGAGTGGCTAAAGTTGACATAGGATTTGTTATTTGAATTATTTGTGAACCTTTGTTTGTTGATTTAATGTATTAAATGTTTGTGTTGTCTATTGAACTTAAACCCTACAAAAAATCGAGAGAGTGAGTTGAGTAATCCGTATTATATGTACAATGAGAGTAGGCATTTAATAGACCTATAGATAATAAGGTATTAATGCGTTAGGAAGAGATTTCAACATATTGATATACTTCCTATAGGATAGCTTCCTATCTAGTTGAATATTTAGGAAAGACGTTGTATGTTGAGAGATCCCAAAGTTAATCCTAGATTATTTAACTAGTAACATTTAGTTGCGCCTTAAGAGAGGGTAGCTAAAATATTAGGAAATCTTGGGTCAAATATAAATTAAATCAACAATTCAGAGGGGAACAAATAGGGATAACTACAAGTCCTAGTTTTAATCTTAATTTCTGCGAGTTTTAGTTTGTGGTTTTGAATTTGGTTGCATTACTTGTTTTTACCTTTAGTAGGTTTTCATTTTACTTATCATTTTAAATTTGTTGAAATCAGTTTTTTGAACAAAGTGTAAGACAAATTGATAGGGTGTCTAGATACAATCTCTGTAGGATCAATATATGCCTTTTACTACAAGTTACGACCTATATACTTGCAATTTTAAGTATAAAACTGGGTTTGGTTTTGCAATAAACTATTTTATATTAATAGACTTTGCAATTTGCAAGACCCTCTTCTGTTGTGGCAAAATATAGAGAATCAGATAAGTAATACAAAAATAACTTATAAGGGAGACATTAAGTTGATAAGAATTTGCCTTTCCTATATTATACATGAAATATGGTGTGAAAGAAATCTCAATATTTTACAATGCAAAGAGAGAAGATGGACTAATCTGCTGGTAGAAATAACTTGCAAAATTAGAATACACTTAATCAATTTTTAGCTTCATAATCTCTGTAGCAACTCTTTTAACATCAACTAGAAATAGAGGCTTTATAGATGTTCATCCAACTAATGCTACTATTCATTTGTGGGGAACTCTTCAATCAGCAATTAGCAATTCCTTATAGGTAAGAAATGACCAAGATTAAGGAAATAGAGACTTTATAGATTGTTCATCCAACTAATGCTATTGTTAGTTTATGATATATCCTTAATAAACCTTTTTCATAAATCATATTAATGAATTCAAAATGTAATGCAACCAATGTGTGTATATCTTTGTTTCATTGAAATTAATTTATTTTAAAAAAAACCCACATATGATTAAAATAAAGTGTCATAGAAGTATTTATATCCCTCTCATGCCACAACAACATATATTGATGAGATTTGAGGGAGCAAGATAGTTAAATTGCTCATGTTATGTATTATAAAGTAGAGATTATTCAGCAATTTGAAATGAAACCAAAATAACCATACTTTACATTAAATTTTATATATCTTTAATGTAAAGCCCACACCTAACCAACTAAACCCAATCCAAATATCCTAAAAAAATTAAACCAAACCCGAACCAAGCTCCATACTCGACCCAACTAACTATTAGGTTTTATTTTTGTTAGTTTCTTCTTCCTTTCTTCTCTAACGATACCAGCCTTCCATCTTCTTCATCTTCTTCTTTATTTTTTAAAGATCTCATCACACATCACTCTAACTTTTATTGTGTTATTGCTAGGTAAGTTGTTTGGCTTTGGATCTCAATAAAAAAGGAAGAAAGAGAAGGAGAAGAAGAAGAAGAGAAGAGGAAGGAGAGAATAGTAAGACACGTTAGAGAGATAGAAGTTGGAAGAGATGAAGAGAAGAAGAGAGGAAAAGATGAAAGTAAACAGAGAGAGAGAGAGAGAGAGAAGTTGTGAGTGGAGAAGAGAGGGAGAAGAAAGAAAAAGAGAAGAGTAAAAAAACGAAAGAAAAAAATATAATGACATATTTGTAATTTTAGGAAAAGTGGGTGAGATTTGTGATTTTGAAAAGTTAGGATTAGGTTTGTAATTTTAGGAATTTTGAAGGGTAAATAGGAAAAAGGTTAGGAGATTTTGAGAATTTTCGAAAAAAGTTAAGAGTGGTTTAATAAATTAAAAAAAATTAGAGTTTATTTTTATTTTATTTTATTTTATTATTATTTAGGTATTATAGATAAATTTGAGGGAGCACATGATTGATTATGAATTTGGAGTTTTGCAAATTTCAAGTAAGGATTAATTTAAAATATTCCTTTTTTATTTTATATGAAAAAGTGATGTTATGATTTTTGTATGAATTTTGAGATTTTTAAAATGTCTTATTTGTGAATTTTACGTAAATAGTGAATATTGTAAATTTATGTGAAAGATGGGATTTAAATAGATTCTATTAAGTGAAAATTTTGATTATAAATAAATATTATAATTTGATTGAAAATAGAATATGTCTTTTATATATATATACCTTGTGAAAATTGTAGAGAATGTGATTTGTGCAATTTATGTGATTTGGAAGTATTGTGTTATATAAACTTTGTACAATTTATGAATAATTAGGATTTTCGGAGTTATAAATAAAAAATATGGATGATATGCAAATTGTATTTTATGGAAAATATTTACATAATTACGTGATGAATTTCATGATGAACCATTGAATGATGAAATATGGGAATTTGTGAAGTTGCTAGGAATTATGTTATAGGTATAAATATGAATTAACAGAAATTATGATTAAATCACAATGATATAAAAATATGGAAGTTGCAATGATGAAATGCAATTGTATGACATATTGATAGCATATTTGTGAAATATTAAGGAACCATAAGAAGATCTTAATTAATAGCTTGCCTAGGTAGATTTATAGTCGATGATATTGATATTTATATTACGAGATTGATACTAATTATTATATACGTGTCGAGGTATTCTGGGATAGGGAAGTTCTTGTGATCTATATTGGCATTTTGGGGTAAAAGGATCCTTCTGGGGGTAAGAAATGCCATATATGATCCATTATGATGAGACCTAATATTTTGGGGTGCGAATACCCAAGATATCTCTAGAATGAGAGGTATCCTACCTAGTATATTTGCTGGCGAACCATTGAGTATAATTTTACCAGATTAAGCAGAACCCTTAAATTAAGAAAAAAATTAAATTAAAAACATAGAAATTGAAGAACTGTTTTATAAGAATTTACAAATGAATATAAGTGATATGAAGTGTGTTATGAAATTGTGATGCATTGTGAGATGAAAATTGTAATGCTATTTATAAGACTATTTTTTATGTTATATATTTGAAATATGTTATGCATGATGGATATATTTTAGTTAATCTTTATTAAGTTGACAGTTCATTATTTAGCCACGAATATTTTCAAGAGATATTCAGTAGTTGTTGGATAATTTGGATTTCAATTGGTATTGATAAAAAAGTTCAAGTTGCTCAGCTCGTTGCAGGATGCCATAAGAAACACTTTTAGATAGTTTATCATTATATTTTGGCATTTTGATATCTTTATTATTCGGTTAAGATTATTGGAATGTTTGGATATATTATTAAATTTATTGACATTGGAAATTGTGATTTTCATTAATAAACATTTACCTTTTTAATTAAGTTAATTGTTTTGATTATGGAGTTTTATGTATTTGGATTATTTGGAGTTTTGGTGAATTGTGAATTGTGAATTTAGGGTTTTCAATTGAGGAAATCAGTGTTACTTGAATTAGAAAATTCTTGTAGATTGGAAATTTAAAGGTATAGTAGCAAGAGCGTTACATTTAAAGAATTATTTTCACAAAAGGGAAGAAATTAAAAATTAACAAGAAAGATGTTAAGACTTCCCTATCATGAGCAAACGATGAAGCTACATGAAGTCACCAATTTATTCAATCCCAAGGTATAATGATTCAAGGAAGATGCTATATTGGAATGATGGTGTAGAAATATTATGTTGGGAAGAAAAATTTAAGTCATAGAGATTTCTTGCTATTTAATTTTTCCTTAAAATAAGTAAAAAAGCATTGAACATGAAATTTGTTTACACCTTTACTTAATTTTGCAATAATAACCAAAACATTAAAAAAATGACAATTAAATACACAAAATTTCAATTTACTGAAATTTTAACTTCTTGTTAACTTGTCTATTAACAATGATAATGTAATAGTAACATCAACAATAAAAATTAACTTGTGTATATATAAATAGAGTAAGTTTTAATTTTTATTCTAATCATTTTTTCTAATTATGTAATAAAACCTTTTTATTATTTTCTAGAAGAAAGTAAAAACTTTCTAACTAGTCTTTAATCTTCTTCTGTCATTCAATTTCACTATCAAAACCCTCTCGTTAAATTTCGCTCCATCAAATTCTATAGCAAAACTTTCTCTATAAAATCATGCAAAACATTCCTTCTTAGACTTCTATCCAAAATTCGAATGGTTTCATATGGTTTGGGACTCAAAAATAGCCCCCTCAAATGCTTTCACAATGTGGTTAGTTCTTAAAAAGAGAATGGGAACAAAAGACTCTAAAAATTATTCATTGCCAACAAAACCTGTGAGTTATGTAGGAATGCTAAGGAGAGCTTAGACCATCTTTTCTTTTATTTTCATTGCTCCTCCCATTTTTAGAAGAATATCTTAACTCTATACAATTTATGGTGTAGCTATGCATCCTGGTTTGATACATCGACCAAGGCATACATCACACACTTCTCTAATAAAGCTAACAATAAATTATTTTACACAGCTTTTGTTGCAGCTATTTATGGGATACAATATGAAAGAAACAAAAGGCTTCATGGAGGTGTAGAAATCTGTAGAATTTCACTGGAGGGTTTTAAGAGTGAAATCAAACAATGGGAGGAGATTAAAAATTAGCAAGAAAGTTTTTACTTCCTTTTCAAAAATTATTAATAGATTTTAATCATATAATTAAATTTTTTATTAAGAATAACAATTAAAACCTACTCTGGTCACGTGTTCATACTACTTGTTGTTGACATGTTACTTTTCACTATTGACATCACCATCATATCATCAGTGTTAACAAGTAGGTTAACAGCATGGTAAAATTATAATAAATTGAAAGTTTGTGCATTTAATTATCAGTTTTTTAAGTTCTAGTTATTATTGTAAAATTGAGTAAATTATAGATTTTTTTGTAATTTTTCCTAAATTAAATTACATATTTTTGTCATTTTTCTTTAGAGTAAAGGTTTATGTGTTCTTGAAGTTATTTATCTTTCAGATGGCTCCTCATGAGCTTCCTAGTAAATTTTATTTGAAAACTTAAATTATAAGTGGAATGCAAATTTAAAGATATAGGAATTAACACTTTTTTCCTTCAATAATTTAAAGATTAATAAATAAAAGAAGGATAAAATTGAAACTTTATATTTAAAAAGAGTGACGCCTCACATGGGATATATGTAAACCCCATGCGTGGGCTACAAGAAGCCACATCTAATGGCCCCCAAGTCATCCTCTTTTATCTTTTTCAAGTTAGTCTTCGGGTTACTTGCACGTTTTACTATAACTAGTTAGTCCTTTTTTCTTTTAAACTCGTGATAAGATTATGAAGATTGTTATTGCATTTTAAACATTTTGTATCTACAATTTAACATGTTTTCTAGTAAATGTTGATTCATCCACTTCAAGTTTGATCATGACTTTGTGATAGTTGTGAATTCCAAATAATAAAATGTAAATTTTTTTCATACTAAATAAATAATGTATTATCATAATTATGTCAAAATGAATCTTTTCTCTTTAATATTACATAACTAAAGGAATTGTTTTGGCTTCCTAAGCATTAGTGGGTCCCACATAGGACCCACAACCTTTTAAACAAAAATTTCAATTTCATCCTTTTGTCTTTTGTCTTATTTTGCCTTTATTTATGGATAAAATTGTCAATTCATATTATTTTAATATACATTTATGTTTTTACACTTGATCTTTTTACAAATTTACTATTTTACTTTTAATACATTTACTTTTTTTACTCCTAATTGATTTATGAAATTACTTTTTGCCACTGGGTGGCCATGGAAGGTCACTAAACATAGTGGCTTCCTAATTTTTCTCTAATAAAAATGATATAATTAGGGGGCCTAGAAGCTTTTATACCCTAACACTATGTGAGGCCCACACGGGTCCCTCTTTAGTTTTGATAGACAAATCCCAATTTTGTCTTTTGAAAATCTTAGAATTTATAAATATTATTATTATTTATTTAAAATTTAAAATTTAAGGTTTAAATTTTATTTTCTAAAAATTTTAGAATTCAAATTTTTTAAATTTATAATTTTAGGGTATTAAAATGTAAGGTTTTAAGATTTAAAATTTAATATTCAATATTTTACAATTTATAAAATTTTTCATAAATTTTTAATTAAAGAAAGGTATAATAGTCATTAAAAATAAACAAAGACATATACACCCTTAACTTTTTTTTGTAAAACACCTGTTTTGCCCTAAGAGGCTATGAGGGGGCCGCCATATAGTAATTTAAAAACAAAAATACAACACTTTTATGAAAAGAACATAAGAAGTAATTATATATTTTTTGATATTATAAAATTTAGAAAAAAAAAGCTTTTAAGTATCCCAAAATCCTTTGAACTCAACAGTAAGCCATTACTTTGTAAATAATATAAAATTTTTTCAAAATTTTATTTTATGATAAAAATACTGTAATAACCTTCACTTAAGATAGTTATACTCTAATCTCTCAACCCATATCTTATATTTATCCTTAAGTTTGTAATGGCCCTTCCGTCTTTATTGCTGTATATATATGTCATATATATCAATAAGTTGGTAGATGTTGGAGCAATGTATAGTGTAGTATAGCAATAGCATTTATCCATATTGAGCACTCTTCCTCATTCCTAAATTGTGGACGCTTCAATATGTAGAGGCAGATGCTATACAGGCTCCTCCCAAGCAAGTATGTAATGACTCTCCAATCGGTATTGTTGTATAAATAAGTCATATATATATATATATATATATATCAATAAGTTAGTAGATGTTGGAGCAAAGTAGAGCATAGCAGAACAATAGCATTTGTCCCTCTTGAGCATTTTTCCAATTATTTGTCAGAGTATGGTAAGATAGGTTGGGAGTTCGAGAGTGTTGAACCTCACAAACAAAAGATCAACAGTGATGCTCAACGGCATCATTAATGTCCCTGTGTACCACCATTATAATCCATAATATAAAAGATTAACAACATCTTGAAACAGTCTTGTTATAATCTTGGTCAAGGATCAATGTGGTTCTTAAAAAGCAGGGATAATTATATAATGCTCCATATAAGCTTAGATTTTTATAAAACCTAGTATATCTTATTGTTTTGGGTTGGAATAAAGAAATTATAGTCACTCTACTCTCGAAGATGTAAGAAACACAAGGTTTATAAACCTTATTAAAAATATGCGTGCTCTTATATATCTCTTTTATTCTCTTTAATTTCATTTTGTTAAAAGTAATCATCAACTTTAATGTAGTAGTTATGAGAGTGTGTGGAATTGTAAGCCTAATGAACTACGAAGTTGTGTGTGTGAAGTGGTGTGAGTAGGGAGTAAGTATATGTGAAGTAAGTAAACAACTAAGCATATGTCTTGTTTTAAAGTGTAACTCCTTCACTATAAATAGATTTGGCACCTAAGCAGAAACAAGGAGTAGCAAAACTAAGGGAGAGAAGTGAGTAGTATGAGTAAAAAAATTATATTGAGTGGTATAGAAAATTTGTTGAGTGTGAAGTTTCGTTTGTAAGTCTCCTCAATTAGTGTAGTTGTAAAAGTGTCTTATTACCTAATAGCACTTTTCTTTCAAGCTTTGTCTTTGAATTTCATTCAACATTTGGTATCAGAGCCAATGTTAGATGATTGACATAAAAGTTTCAACACATGTTAAAAAACGATTGTTTGAAGTAAAAGCAACTGTGGTAGACATTAACAATTCAATCATTACTGTCACCATTCAAATTATATATATTGGAGTTTATGAATTTGATTATACTTTGAAGATCAAAATTTGTGGGAGGTCATAGATGGGACAGAAGTAGAGCCACTTATGGGAGGCCAAAGCCCTTAAAAGGTAAAAGGTTAGAGCCAGAAAGGCTATATACGCCATTGTTCTTACGGTAGATAGTGATTTATGCAAACAAATTGTTAATACAAAAACACCCAAAGAGTCATATGACTTATTAAAGGAGTTTTTCGCAAAGAAAAATGACATAAAACTTTAACAGTTGGAGAACCAGCTTGTATTAGCCTTGCAAGGTAGCATAACAGTAAGTGAATATTTTGCTAAAGTAAAATCCCTATATGAGCAAATAGAGAAGTTAGATCCTAATAACGAGATTAGTGAGATGAGGATAAAGAGAATTGTTGTTCATAGCTTAAGACCAAAATATAATTCTCTAGTTACTACTACCACATATGGGTCAAAGAGCCAACATTAACAGAGATAGAGAGCCTATTGTCCAATCAAGAGGACCTAGACAAGAAAAATTTTTAAGGGTCAATGAGAGATAAGGAAAGCGCCCTATTCTTGAAGGCAAGAGGAGAGGAAAAAACATCCAAGACAAGGACATAGAAGTAATGGTGCGAGGAGATAAGGCTAGAAGCTAGGCCAAACTCAAAAAAATTTCCAATAAGAGGGAGCTGGTGGAGTGAGTGGTAGAGATATTGACAAAAAAGATGATAGGAAATATTACAACTGTGGTGGTAGAGGACACATTGCTCAAGATTATCTAAATATAAAGTGTTACAATATAGAGGCAAAGGGAACTTCGCTCAAGAGTGTAGAAAGCCAAAGAAAGCTAAAGGAAATGCTGCCATTACATAGCAAAATATAAGAGAAGAAGATTAGGATTTTGAAGCATTAATTGCAATAGAGGAGACATCGGCACCTCAGGAGACAACGCTCGTTGCTGCGAGTGAGAAGTTCATCAACTATGAGCAAAACTAGATAGTTGACTTGAGTTGCTCCAATCACATGACAGAGGATGAGATGATGTTCTTTAATATGGAGAAATACAAGGATGGAAGAGTGTTGATCACAACTCAAAATTCAGAATTAACAATAGCACATGTAGGAAAGGTAATCATGACATCGTAGTCTAGATATCACCAAATACAATTGGAAATAGTATTTCATGTTTCATATATGAAGAAGAACTTGTTATCCATGTTTCAACTCACAATTGCAAGAAACTTTGTAGTTTTTAGACTGGATGATGTGAAAGAGTTCAATAACTTAAGGTTGATAAAAGGCCTACTAATGGAAGGATAAAGGATGAAATCTGTGTACGTCATGTCAGAATATAATTCTCTAGTTACTACTACCCACATATGCCAGTACGGGAAGGCACACCAATTTCCTTATGAAGAGTCAGCATTTAGAGAAAAAAACACCATTGGAATTAGTGCATTTGGATATTTTTGGGCCAGTAAAATAAGTTTCAATTAGTGGATTCAATTACACGTTCAATTTTATTGATGATTATTCAAGATACATATAGGTTGACTTTATAAAGCAAAAATCAGAAGCCTTTAGTAAATTCAAGGAGTTCAAGGAAAAGGTAGAGAGTGAAATTGATAACAAAATCCGTTGTCTACAATCAGACAATGGGATAGAGTACGTGTCAAAAGAGTTCTCAGCGTACCTATAATGGCACAGGGTACGAAGATAGCTAATCTGTCTATACACCCTACAGTAGAATGGGGTAGTAGAGAAAAAGAATCGACACTTGGTTGAGACTTGTCACAGTATGTTATATGCCAAGAATGTACCAAAATAATTTGGGTCGAATGCATAAAGACTATAGTACATGTGATTAATAGGTTGCCAATAGCATGATTGGAGTTTATCTCTCCTTTTGAGAGATTATGGAAGATCAAACCCACTTTTAACCACTTTAAAGTTTTTAGTTGTGTATGCTATGTGTTCTTGAGTGAAGAATATCGTAGTAAATTTAACAAGAAAGCGATTTGGTGCATCTTCATGCTACAAAAGTCAACGAAAAGGTTGAAAGTGTTGTCATCCTAACATAGGGAGGTGCTATATATCAAGAAATGTAGTCTTTGATAAAGCATTACCATGGTGGTCACTCCAAGCTGTAGCCTTGTTGGATTCAATAGAGATAGAGAAAAAGCTACAAGAGATGTTGAAGGAGCAGAATAAAGAAAAACAAAGACAAGAGGTAGTAGAAGAAGGCAGTCAAATTTAAAACAATGAGATTGAGGGAACAAGTAATAGCTCACTAATAAAGCAACAAGCTCCATAGAGAACATGTGTGCATAAAGTCACAGAAGAAGAGAGATTAAGTCAAATAGAAGAGCTAGAAGAGAATTGATCAATTAATGTACAACCTCGAAGATTAACAAGACAAAGGAAGCCAAATCCGAAGTATGCAAATGTGGCACTTGTCAGCACAATGGTGTGAAAGAACCTACTACATATGAGGAGGTATCATATAGTAGAGAATTTAGAAAGGCTATAAAAGAAGAGATGGAGGCATTACAGTAAAATCAAACATGGGAGCTAGTGCTAAAACTAAAGAATGTTCAACCCATCTCATACAAGTGGGTGTACAAAGTGAAGACCAAGCCAGATGGATTGCTTGAATGGTACAAAGCTCGATTAGTGGCTCGTGAATTCTCACAAAAATATAGACTAGATTATGATGAAACCTTTAGTCTAGTGGTAAAGATTACCACAGTACTTGTTCTCATAGCCTTAGCTGCTACAAAGTATTGGAAGCTTTGCAGATAGATGTAAAGAACACATTTTTTTCATAGAGAGCTAGATCGAAACATCCAAATGGAATAACTCAGGGCTTTAAAGCAAGATTCATTTTGATCATATTTATAAACTGAAGAAGGCTTTGTATGAATTGAAGCACGCACCAAGAGGATGGTATAGGAAGATGAGTTTATGATAAGTAGTGGATACGAGGTAACACCATCAAACTCAAGTCTGTTCATAAAAGTTAAGGTGAAAATTTGGCTATAGTTCTTATCTATATGAATGATCTTATTATCACTGGAAATAACGAGTAGGAGATTCATCAAACAAATAGTAATCTTTCAATCCTTTTTCAAATGAAGCAGCTTAGAGAGTTAAAACACTTCTTAGGCTTAGAGGTTGAAAGAACTAAGGATGACCTTTTTCTTATGTCAACATAAGTATGCTCAAGATTTGTTAGAATAGT
>JAOXYD010040159.1:0-13757 GCA_028565735.1 Pinacopodium congolense | reverse complement strand
AAACATATTTAAATATAAATACAATAAAACAGAATAATATTTAATATAATTAATATTTATTAATTTATTAAATATTTAAGTAATATTTTATCTAATTAATAATAAAATTAAATAATTAATAAAAGTTAAAAACTATGTAGAATAATATATTAAAGGATCATTTTTTAGATTTTACAAAATCTATGGAATTTTATAATTTAAAAATATTTTCAATATTGGTATCGATAAATACCATTATAGGTAAAAGGTAGTACTGGTATGGTACTGATTTTTAAAACATTAGTTCTTGCATTATACTGTGATAAAGAGAGAATTAGTTTGGGAACTTATATGTTTAAAATTTTTATCAATTTTTTCTATGATTGCAGTTAGAATGGTCATAAATTAATGTGGGAGGAAGTTATCCCATTACATATTATAAAAAAGTGGAGAATATTGGTGTTTATTATAAAATGAAGCTTTTTTGTTGGCTAAAGTGATATTTTTTATATAATGGATTGATATATTTTTATAATATCGTAGTATATTTTGTATAATATTTGAGGCATAATTTTTTGAACCCATATACATTTTTAATGTTTGAATGACATAGAATGAAGTGGTATTTATTATTTTGTAAAGTGGTAGTTTTTGTAGTGTGAAGTGGTATCTGTTTATATAATGTTATATATTTTTATTTAATGCGATGATATATGTTATATAATTTGTAATTTAAATTTTGTATAATGTGTAAGGTATTATTTATTTGGAGTTAGATGATTTATCTCATGTGATTAAATGACATGGATAACTTAGTGTAAAGTGGCATTCACTGAAGCATGATATTTTTTTATAGTGAGAGATGATATTTCTAATAATATAATGTTATTTTTATATAAATAAGTGGTATATTTTGTATAATGTAATGAAATTTTTTTTGTAATTAAGTGGTATTTTTTAATAATATTGTGGTATTTTTATGTAATATAGTGATGTAGTTAAGATGAGCTATTTGCAGAATTAGAAGCGCTCCTTAAATATAATGACTCCACGTAATTGAGAAAATTGAGATGGAGGTGGAATTGGAAATGGGAAAGAAATTTGAAAATTGAGAAATGATATTTGATTTATATAAAAATTATTCAGAGTGTCACAAGTTTATAGTTGGTGAAAGGCAAAAAGAGAAATATGATAAAGTAGAGTTCAAGATTAAAACGGCTGTTTGTTATAGAGTTTAATTTCACAAATCATGAGGGATGAAAAACATGAAATAAAGATCAAGTGGAAGAACTAGAATTCTCAAGAATGTTTCCATGTAGTTGAAGTAATTTAGATCATAGTCAAGTTTAAAGATGTACACAACTATGATTTGATTCCAAGTAATATGAGGTTTATAAGGTAACATCAGGTTATTAATAACTAAGAAATACATAGATAAGAATTGAATGATAGTTTCATAATTAAGCCATACACAAATATATGTTCTATTATTACTAAGTCAAGGGGTAGGGATGGGGTATGAAAACATAATATCTCCACAGATGTATTATCTTAATCATACAGGCATATTAGAATGAATAAGGTTATAAGAAAGATGTTTATTATAATTAAATAAAAGGACAATAAATTTTATATGGCATTTAACATAACGAGCAAGGAAGGGTAAGGCATGTCTTTTATACAAATGCGAAGAGTCAAATGATTATGATGAATTTGGTGATGTGGTAAAGTTGGATATCACATATCATATAAACAAATATCAAATGCTATTTGGACCTTTCTACTATGTAAACCATCGCAAACATTTTGTCTTGTTTAGTTATGCCTATTGGGAAATAAGTCTATTGATTTTTTATTGACCTTTTCATACATGGATGAGGTATATGAATGGCAAGCCACCAATTACTATCATTATAGATGAGTGTAAAATTATATACAATCAACCAAGTTGGTTTCAAACATTAGGTGTAGATTATATTTATGTTATATACTTAAGAAAATATTTGACAGTTTTGGTTCTTATAAGAGTTGTAAAAAGTTGAAAGATATTTTTGGAATGCTATCTATGATATCAATAAGATTGAAGAATTCTTATCGAAATGAAATAAATGGTTATTAAGTTTAAATTACTGAATAAGCCATGGCTTCAATCTCTATTGGATCAATGTACAAGTTGGGCTCCAACCTATATTAGAGATCAATTTTAGGCTAGAACACTTACCAAATTAAAAAGTGAGGATATGAATACTTGTCTTGATAGTTATTTACATGCTCATAAAACATTGGGACAATTTTTTGAGCAATAAGAGGAAGTAATAAAGGGAAAATATTAAGCTAGAGATGAAGTTTGATTACTAGTCCTTAGGGAGTACTATACCCTTAGTCATATGTTTTGGTACTGATAAGAAATTTCAGAAGCATACACTAATAACATGTTTAATCTTATGCAAGATGAATGAACTATTTTACATATTGCGAGGTGAGCATATAGTCAAAAAAGGGAATAGTAAATTTTATAAGGTTAAGGAAATGGATGAAGTATGTAATGATGTTAAGTTTTACATAGCTACATTAGTTGAATCATCCTTCAAGTAAAATATAGCAACAAGTTATTTGACTATGAAGGAATTGTGTACCCACACATGTTTAAATTTTTAAATAGGGCTAAGATTTAAATTTTTCTAAAAAAATATTGTTAGCCCTATGGAACCCAAGAGGGGGGTGAATTGGGTGTTTAAAAAATTCTTACGGAAATAAAACATTTAAAACACCTTAGGCCAATTTAAACAATATGAAATCTTTAACCACAAATTCAACCTATATGGAACGCCAATTCTTATGCCAATATCAATCAAATTTAAACAATAATAAAGCAAGCACAAATTCATAAATATAAAAGAGATAGGGAAGAGAAGAACACCAAGATTTATAGAGGTTCGCCTACCCCAAAAATAGACTACGTCCTCTCTCCAACTACTTGTTGAAAATTCACTAACACAATCTTGGTTAAAGGACAAGAGGAACCTTTACAACAATCTTGATTCAAGGGTAAGAGGAACCTTTACACAATCTTGATTACAAAGTTCAACAGGAACCCAATCCAATCTTGTTCTATGGTCAAGAGAAACCTATACAATAATCTTGATTATAAGGCCAAGATGAACCTACTAATCTTGCTTTTCACAAAGAGGGTGAAGAGTAACCCTTACAACAATATTTTTATGGCAAAGAGGATCCTTACCTACACAACCAAATTTTATAATTTTTTTCCTACAAGGACAGCCCTTAAACCAAGCTTCCTTAAGCTTTAAACCAAGCTTATATAGCTTATGATACCCTTGATAAAAAAACAACATAAGATAAGGGCTCAAATGTAACAAATGCAATATGGAATGTTCAACGCACAATTAAGGCCTAAACCAATCCAATTCACAAACAAGGATTAACACAATCCAAATCTTCTTTATCCTAGGTGAAGAGTAACCTAACAAATCTATTTTAAAGGCAAAGAGCAGCCTATACCACTATTAACTACTTCCCCCAAATTATGTAACCAAATATACCTTCAACGGTGTTTCTCTAATGCTCAAGCAATGAAAGAAATTTTAAATATTCTAGAGGCAAACCAAGATTATAACAAGCCTCCTAGCACTTCAATATATCATTAACAATCATATGTAATCATCAAAAACCTGATTATTGCATATAACTTTCAGGTTGAACACTTAGACACAAAATCTGTCAAAATATGCAGTCTTAAAGTTTTAGTCTATAGACATACGAATTAAATCATTAAAATGATGCCAATTCAATGCAACAAACCAACTGAAACATCAATCTATATGTTAAAAATAAGTCGCAGCAGCAAACATAATTTTAGCAATCAATTGAATGATTAAAATCAAGCTTAAAGTCAAGACTGTCAAACCTGGATAGTTTTGAGCAACCTACAAAACTCAAGCTAAAAAAAACAATATAATCATTTAAAAATTGAAAAAAAATACTAGAACAATCCTAAGACCTTAAGCAAATTGAAAACAATAAATTTGCACACCTAGAAACTGATTAAACAATAGAAGCCAATAAAGAAACTGCAGAGAAAACACGTCAGTATGCACATTTGAATCACACGATTTAAGTGCTTAAAAATTAAAGTAAAAGGTCCTATGCACTCTTGAGACCTTAATCAAAATGTGTATGATAATTTTGAATCAATTAAAATGGCTTTGTAAGCTCAAAAATGAAGAACACAAAAGTTCAGAAACGTTTAACCAAAATAAAGATAGTTTTGATATGTTGATCTTTTAAAGCTAAAAAAAAAACGAAATAATGGATTAAAAAATCAAATAGAAGTTTTTTGGGATTTTTCTATATCTAAACAAACTATAAACATAAAATTTACAACATAATAAATTGATTTAAAACATCAAAATATGAATTGATTAAAAGCTATACAGAAAATTAAGAAAGCTTTGAGAGTATAAGGATTTGATCTTTGTAATGTTGTTTTCAGAGTATCTAATCTTGTTAAATCTATTTAGGAAGCATATATATAGTGTTGGGAGAGGTTTGGAGTTGTTAGAAACAAAAACTAACCGTTTATGAGGTTAAAAAGTTGTTAAGTCCAAAACAGGAAACTAGCTGTTAGAGTTTGACTCTTCAACGGCTCCCTCTAGGCTGATCAATGGTGCCGTTATTCTAAAAATAGCCGACCATTGATGGCTTCTAGAAACGGGGGTACAATGGCACCCTTGAGACCCACCGTTGAAGGATTATCACTCCAGCGTTTTACGTCCAGAATGTATGAAAAATATTCCAAACTAACTCCAAAACTTTCCAAACAAAGTCCTAACATTATACAAGACTTTAAACAAGTTTTAACGCATAATTTAAGACTAATTGAATCAACAAAAAATTTCAATCAATTCAAAACATAAGAATTGCCTTGATTATGAAAACTTTTCATTTTAACCATCTTGAAAACCTTTTCAATCGATTCTTAAATCATAGATAAACCTAAATTCATTCCACAAAGATGTTCAAACAAATTCAGACATACATAAACAACTATAAGTAACAATTCAATCAACTTAAACAAATCAAACACATTAAAACAATTCATGTTACATAAACACATCAAAATTTAGCCTATATGTCACCTTATTCAATTCCTAATATACCAAGGCTATCATTAAATCAAGTTAATCACTAAAACAACAATTCAAATCCTAAATGCCTATATGCAAATGTTCATGCAAAAGTGAGAGACCTTTTCAAGCATTGATTAAGATCAAGAAGACTTACAACTTAAGACCTTTCCTATGCCTAACTAAAGCTTGATCGTCTTTCTCTTGATCTTCAAGCTTGATCATCACTTAAGCTTTATCATGATCCTTGATATCCAAGCTTTTGATCATCTAATGCTTGAGCTCTTCAACCTTACTCTTCAACCTTAGGCTCCACACATATACTCTTACACTTTACATATCAACCTATCTTATAAACATCAAAGACTTAAACATTAGTAATAATAATGTTTTTTCATTATCAAAACACATGATTAGATACACCTTGGTTCAACAAATATCTTTGTTCAAAAGTGTTACAAGGATGTGGTTAGGTTCCATACAAAGATTAAAGTTGGTAACATTTAGAAGAAGATGATATTTGTGTCAGTGGGTAAGGATTTTGGAATCAACTTTCTATCCTTGATAATATGGTAGTTGGTGAATCAAATTTTAAGTAATTGTATAATATATTTGAGGTAACCAATGAAATATTTGCGATTTTCCAATTGTGTTAGAATATATTGGTGATGGTTGTTGAATCAAGAGAGATTCCAATCATGTATTTTGATAATGATAAAACATCTTTATTACCAATGTGTTAGTTTTTATGCATTTAGATGTGAATTTTAGTTTGATTCAAATTTTCTATTAATATTTTTTTAAATTGGTTGTAAAAATTTTGGAAAGTTTTTAAGCATGTTTAGTATAATAATTTTCCATAATCAAGACAAATTTTTTATATTTGAGACAAAGTTTTTAAGTTTGAGTCAATTGAAATGATTTGATAATTGAAATAACATTGAAATATTTTTTCAAACTTATTTGAAGTTATATTAGATGATAGGAAAATGTTTTAAGAGTTATGAAATTGTTTTGTAACATTTTTGTGCAATTTTTGACATTTAATAGTGGGTAACCAATGACAGTTGCATTTAATCAATGACACCATTATAGTTTGGTGACTACAATGGTAGTTTACCTCAACGATGCTGATAAACCCAGAAACTACCATCTAACGGATAATTTTTCAGAAAAGAAACTTTGGGGTTTCATCAATCTTTTAACTCCCTAACAGCTTCCTAGCATTATATATAAGTGTTCTAGAGCTTCCACAATAATCTTTATGCCACTATAAAGAAGATTTGATCCTCAAAAGTGATTATTATTTGAACTCCTAGGAATTTTTTTAATTTATTTTTGTGAATTTTTAAGACTTCAACACATTTGATTTTATGATGGAGTTGAAATACTGTCATTTTGACAGTTCTTAATTTACTCTTAATTCAATCCTTTTGTTTTATGCTCTAGTTTTTTATTATTTGAATTTATTGTGAACTAATAGATTAAGGTTTTAGTAAGGTTTTTTGTGATGAGTTTTTACATTTTAGTGGATCAAAATCGTTTATTCAAGAGCTAGATTCTAAATATTTTAGCTTTTAATAACATGGATGTTCTTATGTTCAACATGATTATTTGATGCCTTAATCTCATTTTTGTTTCATCAATCAAGTTTTTTTTTAATCATCTATTAAGGAGTTAGGAGATTGTATATATTGTTTATTTATCTCTAAAGGTTTTATAATCATTTTATTTAGTGAGTTTCATTAATACACCATTAAAGGTATGCTTGGTTATTTCTATTGAGATTTAAACTTTTGTTATGTAGTTATTGATATAAAGGATACTATTTTCAATTAAAATAGAGTCAATAGGTTGCTCTTAATCTTTGATAAATAATATTTGAGTTATCTATGATTACTTAATGTGATTTGCATTGGGTTATACCTTATATGAACATTAGGGAATGCATTGGCTTTGATATTATATAGATTGCACTGTGAGCCCCTTTGAGCATTGCTTTTTATCAAGATATTGTTGAGTTTTGTAAGCTTAAATTTAGGCATAGGGAGCTTGGGTTTGGTGGCTAATTTGTGAAGTTATTTATGTTAAATTGATGCTACTTAAAGGGTTACTCTTCTCCCATTATAAATGAAGATTATAAAGGTTCTTATTGACCTATTTAGAAAGAAGATTGTGTGGGTAACTCTTCAATCTTAAATAAGATTGTATTGGATTACTCTGTACCCTTTATGTGGGAATTAAGTTTATAAAGATTTCTCTTTACCTTCTTTGTAAAATGAAGAAGTTGTAAGGGTTACTCTTCACTCTAAAGAAGATTAATATAATTGAAAATTCCAATAAGTATTTGGAGAGTGGATTAGGAAACTGTTATGGATTGCTAAAACACTATAAATCTTAGTGTTCTTTTTCTTTCCTATCCTCTTTATATTTATGCACTTGTTTTTTATTTATAATTAATTGAATTTGGTTGAATTTAAATTGAATTGGAATAACATTCATATAGGTTGAATTTTGGTTTAACTATTGCATATAATTAAAATTGGTTTAAGTGGCTTAGGTTGTTTAGTTTAGAAGAAAATTTTAAGCACCTAATTTAGCCCCCGTATTGGGTGTCATATGGCTTACGATAGTTTTAATAAAAATCGATGTGATATAAATTTAGTGTGTGAATGTAATGGTCATATAAAATACCATTTGAGAGATTTCAGTTTAAAAGATCTAGTTTTCTTGAAGAAATGTGGTAGGCCATTAAAAGAAGTTTACAATTTCAAATAGGGAAGGTTTAAGAGAAGATGCTTAAGAAAAAAAGGTTATATATACATATTGCCAATATTATTTTTACATAATAAATGTGATATGCATTTTGTGTATGATATTACTAAATGATTTAATTATATAATTTTTATTTGTATGTTTGATTATTATTGGTTAGGACCAATAAAGGCTGAGGAAGAATTTTTAGATAATGTAATGATGACATTAAAGGAAGGTTTGAAATTATGAATGCCAAATATATTTCATTTAATTAGTAGGTAAAATATGTCATATGATTTCATTATTAATATATGATAGTAGTCATGAATGTTTGGATTAGAAAATCTAAGAAACTACAAATGTATTAAAGAATATATTTGTGTATAAAATAAATGTTGTTTACAAAATTTGAACAAGTGATAAGCTAAACTTCTACTAATTATACTCAGTTGCTATTATTCATGAACAATGATAGAAGTGATATGTAAGTTTAAAGATGAAATGTAGATAATGGATTTAATGTCGTCATTGGGAAGTTTAAAAAAGAAGAACCAAATTTTGAAGGAAATAAAATATATAAAGTTCAAAGTTTCTTCCTTTACTTGTACCTGTGCTATTTATCATAAAGGGATTAGTCTTTTTATATAGTAGCCTCCATTTGATGTATATGCTATTTTATTAATTAGTAGTCTTCTTTTATATTATTATAAATCTATACATAATGTTAACCTTTCAAATTTTATTCCCATCCTTTATCTTAATGTCAATAAATGTTTGTACAAAATAAAGAAATAAAATATTTCTTTAAGTCTTAAAGTCACTTAACTAGGAGGTAAATTGAGTGTTCTAAAACTTTCCTAAGCTAATAAACTAAGCTGCCAAAATTAACTCAACCTATATGCAATCTTTATATCAAGATTCAACCTAAATGATATGCTGATACTTAGACCAAATTAACACAATATAAGAATAAGACAATAAAAAAAATTAACAACAATATAAAGAGCTCAAGGAAGAGAGGATGCACAAGATTTTATATTAGTTTGGAAATAACCTCAATTTCCTATATCTACTTTCCAACAATTATGTTCAAAGTTCCACTAAAGCATAAATCAAGTTATAACTTCTCCTTTGGTTGAAGAAGAATCCTTATAATCACAATATTTCTTTTAAGGTGAAGACGAACCTTTAACAAATTTTCTTAAGTAAAAGAGGATTCTATATAATCAATCCCAACCCAAAAATTGAAAAATTCCCTTTGAATACAAAAAATACACATTTAATGGTGTTTCATTTAAAGCTCAATAATCAAAGCCCTTTTATGCATTTAAAGATGAAAAATATAAATGATAAACCTCTTGAAAGCTTTAAAAACAAAAAACAACTAGATTGAGAAAAATATAAACAAAAATAAACTTGAAAGATGAAGATTAAACAAGAAGAACATAAGAATACTTGAAAACTTGATATTGGTCACTAATAGTTGGGAGGGGTGAAAAAACCATTGTTTCTCGAATAGAAAACTAGTTATCAACTAATGCCTTTTAAAACACAACACTGGTTGATTGATTAAAAGCCACTAGTTGACCAACCACCCGGAAAAACATGTTCTAGTAATTATCAATTGCAAAAATCATTCCAAAAAATTTTCAAGTGATGTCTTTCACCTCAATTTCAATGTAAACAAGTTACAATACATCCCTAAAGTGATTTTAGACACCAAGACATGAAGATTAAGATTATAAAATATAAAATACCTCGGTTTATGACAAATTTCACATATTTTGAAAAGTTGTTATTTCAAAACATTTTTAAACTCTTCAAAGTTGTTTCCTTTACTTTAAAAACATTATACACAAGTTTTAAAAAACTTTTTAAAGCTGTTTGATTAGCCAAATTGATTCAATTACCTTAAATTCAAAATTTGACTTATTTAATTAAATTTTATGTAACCTTAAAAAAACATATGAGATACAATAACGTAAGATTGAGCCCTTGGCTCATTTTAGCCTTAAGAAAAACTTACAAAAAATTTTAAACCACTTAATTAAAGGTTTTGAAGCTTCGTTAATGCTTGTTCTTCCGTTTTATTTAAATTTTGCCTTTAGGTCCAAGCTTTTCGCTTTAAATTAATCATCAAATGTAACTATTTTTTAAATGTATACCAAAAAAAAAATCAAATCATTACTAAAATTCTTATTTTCTTATCGTCAAAACTAAGATTGGAACCTTCTTGGGTTAATAATTTCCTATTACAAGACATGGACACACCTTGTGAAAGTGTCCATAATTGTCTCTAAAAAATATATTTGATTTTTTAATAGTTACGCCTTATTAAATAGTTTAGAATTACTTATAATAAATTTTAGACATACGATTTCCTTCTATAAGGTCTAGGCACACCTTATAAAAGTTTCAATAGTTACCTATAACAAATATAAATAGAATACTTCTTTCCATATGGCATGCTCACATTGTATGAAAGTATCTAAAAATGCATCTATATGAAAATAAATAGAAAAATGCTTCCTATAAGGCTTGCACATGCCTAATGAAATATACAAAAGTGCCTCTAAAAAGAGATGGAATAGTTCCTTTCATAAAACATGGACACATCTTATGGAAATTTTCAAAATTAGCTTTAACATAATGTGAATAGAAGATTTCTTTTTGTAATGCATAGGTAAGCCCTATGAAAGTGTATATAATTTCCCATTAGGAAAAAGAGACAAAGACTTTCTTCTATAATAAACAAAAGTGACATGGTTTTGTAACATGTTAAAAGTAAAATCGTTATGTTATTTGATTGGATATATAATATATTAATAATCTAAAAATATTTAACTTGCATTACCTATAAGATATTCAATCATCTAATCGTAAGTAATTTAATATACATCACCCATTTTTATCCATATTATTTTTAAATGCTGTAGTTATAACAAAAAAATTATCATATGAAATTTATAACTAGCAAAACATGTTTGAATTGTTATATGATTATCATATTGGGTTACTAGATATTTTTATTTACCATAACAAAATTGAATGTTAAATAATTTTATTTATGTTAAATTTAATTTCTTCCTATCAATTTAGTTTTTAAAAAATTCATATGTAAATTTCCTAATTTCAAATAGTATTAGTAGTGTAATAATATTACAACATGATATGGAGACTTTTTGTATATTAAGGATATTCTAACCATTTATAAACACCCTAATTTATTTTAATGTTTAATAGATTGGTACAAATGGTTTTGTGTTATGTTTTTATTGCTTTTGAAATAAACACTTGTGTATGAAGGCCACTATAATTTTGTATCTCACTCTCTATTTTTGATCCTAATAAATAATATTTATGTTATGTGTCAAAGGTAAGCTGATGTTCTTTGTCCAACATAATGATAATTATATATAAGTATTAATGCATATTGATTTCTTAATAATAATGGATGCATATCTAGAAAGATGAAATCTAGTTTCAAGGAATAAGTTTTGTTTGAAATCCAATTTCAAGGAACAAGTTTAATACAAATTATGAAAAACTATCGGCATTTTAGATTATAAAGATGATTGTTTATTACCTTCAATTAAAAAATTTTTAAAAGGAAAAGATCAAGCGAGGAAAGTTTCAGAGCTTTATTGAAGTTTATTAAATATCACTCTCAAAATCAATGGAGAAGGCTAAAAATAATCTTGAATTTACAATTACATATGATATATCTTATAGTGGGTTCCATATAGGTTCATAATAGACAAGGAATGATATTTAATTAGCTAGCCTTACTCATTTCACCATAATGTTACTACAAGGTTTATTGCATAAGATTAATCAGGCTATAAAATATTTTTGTACTTGTGTTGCCTAACAACATCATAATTATTCAATAAATTGTGTTCTTATCCTAATTGAAAATATGAAATAATATATTTTTAATTCTTAATGTGATGAGATGGATGGTCTACGAATCATCATCATTGCCTTCTTAACCATCTTTATAAATGGGGGCATCGTAAGTCAGCCTCTTCTATATGCCTTGTTAGCTTTATTGGACCCATAAAAAAGATGTCATATAGATCCTTTGGCTTCCTACAATAAATGACAAAAAAATAGGCCACTTTCGACCACTTAGCAACCTATCCCTCATGTCAATGACTCTCAATTTGATTGTCCATATTTCATTACATAATTATTGAAACAATCTCCTTTTTTTTTATGATGAGTTTTAGTGACATCCCCTTTAATTGACGATGGTATAGTAGCTTTAATTTTCCATTATAAGTTATAACCCATTTGAATGACTCATATATTATACAGGGAGTTCAAAATCCTACTTTAATGATCCAACGTTGTCATACATAAGATAAGTTCTTTACATAGAGCTAACACATTATAAGAAGAATGCAAACAATTCAAATCTTTTGGATAGACATAACATAGCCCTTAAGGTTTTCAGGAAAATTTAAGTAAGAACCAAATATTTTAGAGTATAGAAGTTACCTTTAATATTAAGATTTTGTCTATATAACAATCTTTATTTATGTGAAACTTAATAATGGACACCTTAAACTTTCCTTACTCCATAAATAAGCCATTATCCTTATCATGCATTAAATTTTATATCATTAATAATTTTTTCTTGTAAGGGTTATTTTGTGAATAAGTGTTAACGTTAAGTGTGAATAAGTTTTAAAAGTTAAAACTTTTTATGGCCTATTTGAATGTGTGTGAAAACCATGAGGGTATATTCATACCTTCAGCCCAACATATTTTTCCTTTATATTTATGTTAATATGTATAGTACTATTAAATGGTTTGTATTGTTTCATTTGTAACAACTGACCAATTTTCATCACATTTTCATCATATCTACAAGATTCTATTGTCCAATGATAAATAATGCAACTGAAATTTTAGTTAGCATTACTGAGAGAGATAAATAAGATACTAAGAAAGGAAAATGAATTTCTAAAGTTAGAAGTAAAATTGTTATTACTTATCATATAATTTTTGTTCATTAATTGCCACTTAGATGTTGTAAATGATGATATATCTTGGCATTACTATATGATTCCAGGTCCTTGGTTCTAATTTAAGCATATAAAGTATGATGATCACAGGCTTTTCAAGGAAAAACGGAAGTTGCATCGTGAGTAAAGAGAGTGGAAATGGTAAGAAAAAGAAAAAAGTTTTGGTCATTTTCATTAGTGATGATTAAGAGAATGTATCCCCTAAAAGGAATGTTGCAATGCTGTTATGATAGAATTGTTGACTTAATAACTTATCATTTAGCAAATGTTAATTTATCCAACAATTCAAAATAACAACATTTTGTAATTAATGTTTTAGTACGAAATTAAAGTGATGTTGTCCTTGTTCTGTTACATTCTAATCTACCTCATTCATATAAAGGTGGACCATTTGATTATCATACATTTACATCTTTTTTTTTGTTTGTTTTGGCAACAGATAATGTTATATATTAAGTTCTTACATTTGCATTGAGTTGTTATTTCATAACCCTTTTAGTGCCTGTTTAGTTGGGCTTTTGGGAGGCCAATAAGCACTTTATTCACCACAAAAGCCTTTTTGTTAAAAAATAGGTGTTTAGCTGTAGAATTAAAAAATATTTCTTTAATAGATCTACCTTTTTTAGTAGCCAAGATACAGCTTTTTAAGAAGCTTAAATTTGGAGCTTCTCAAAAAGGCCTCTGAAATGGCTTTTTTAGGTAGATGTTTCAGAGCAATTAAGGACAATTAATAAGTCTATTTTTTAGTCTCTTTTATCCTTATATTTTTAACATAATACTCGTAATACCCCCATATCCACATATCTCCATAATAAATTATGCATTTAACATATCAAATTAT
>JAOXYD010040139.1:3613-13758 GCA_028565735.1 Pinacopodium congolense | reverse complement strand
ACCCACATCAATTCTAAGCCTAATGAAACATATGTCAAATATTACCAAACATTTTTAACACTATTACACAACTTAATAAAAACATATTCTCTCAATTTACCTTATTTCCTTAACATTCTTTATAAAATAATTTCAACTTCAACTTATGGAAATTCATTCATTACTAATTTAACCAATTTCATTACCTCATTCCAACTTCATTATTGCATTTTCAATGCCCAGAACTCAACATTTAAAACTTATCACATAAGTCATGAATTCATTCATACATTCATATACAAGTATTCATCCATACTTTAAGAGGTTTTTTCACGCACATCAATCGCAAACAATACCTCTTGATTATGCATCTTACATGTAACATATTAAACATGAAAGCATTATACATGACGTGATACCCTAAACACTATGATAAGACTAAAAGAAGACTTACAATAAAACTTACACTCATCTTATTAAAAGTACTACTCTTGAACTTGATCTTCTTCCATTTACATCTTTAAGTTTAACTTCAATACTTATCTTATATCTTCACCTTCATTCATCTTCATATGCTTCAACTTAAACTTCTAAATATCATCTTCAACTTAAAGGTTCCACCATGCACTTTAACATTTCCATGAAACCTATATCATACACAACAAAGTCTACAAATACAATAGTAAAGAGATCTTATCATCATCAAAATAAAGGTGAAACTACCCCTTGGCTCGTCACTACCTTAGCCAAACATGTATACGCCCTCTAACAGTATTTACAAATGAGATAAGAGAACTTTACAAGTGGTGTACAGAGGGGTAAGTTAAAAGTACAAACTTTAGTAGATCTTATGCCTATTTATAATATGGCTTTAGTTTTCGAGTAATTTGATTTAAATATAATTCTAACTTCAACTAAATTTGAGTTATGTTTACAATTAATTCTAATTAAGTACTAATTAGGCCCAATTAAGATTCAATATTGAATATTGGTCCTTATTTTCAACTTTTTCATATTTAACCTTAAAAATTTTCAAACTTTACAATCAAGTTCAACTTGATTAAATTATCTTGTTCTTTCTTTAACTTTTCTTTATATGTGACCCATTAAATTCTTTATTATCTTTAACTCTATAATTAAATAATTTATATTTATAAATAAGAATAGTGTTTAGCAAATATCATAATAAACTAAATATTAAGAATATCTAAATAGTTTTGACTAATCTGTCTATGCATGATTTTTTATAATTTAATTCTTTTATTATATAATATTCTGATTCGATATAGAGTATAAAGTTAAAGACTATTTTATTTTATTCCAATCATATTAATTCTTTATCATTAGTAATTTATTCTTTTAATGGAATTTAAAAACATTTTCGCTATTGTTGTTCTACCATAACAAAGGATTTTTCTAATCAATACTAATAAAGAATAATGGAATATACTCCGTAATAACTTTAAGAAGACGAATCATTTATTGATCACTCAATTGTCTCCATATAGTTTATGTTATATGAAATGACTTTTACGTAAGTTACCTTTTACTAAGATAGGTCTTTTTTCACAAATTAAAATGAATTAAATAAAGCCAAAAGGTAAAAGTTAGGAAATAATGAATACAAAGGCATTCACAAAACCAACGATGAAGCTAAAAGCTACTTAACCAAGTAGTCCTAAAAAAGAAAATAAAACCAAAAGGCTAGAAAGGTAAAAGGCCAAAGACAAAGAAGAAGAGCAAAAAATTAAGAAGTTTTGACATTGAGTCTCACGTAATATCAAAATATAATAATCTTTATATGATATACTTTGGAGATCTTAAATTAAAGGATAACTTATGCAATAATCACATTAAGTATTTCCTTTGACAAAAATTATGTTTTATATGAAATTTATATATTTATGTAAATTCAGTGAATTTGCTCTCTAAAAAGCATCCAAACGTTAATTTAAATATCTCCATACTATAAGATCGATTATTTCCTTTATAAAGAAAAATCTAATGTATACTATTATTTCCATTCTATTAATATATAATCTTAATAGAGTAAGAATAATTTATAGATAATATTTAATTACAATGTATATTTAATAATTATGATCGTATCATAATTTCGTTTATAAAGTACATTTATCCTATAAAATATTTTCTTATATATTAGTTACTTGAATAAATATATATAAGATAAAAATGTCTTTAAGTTATTATATTACAATTTTATAATAAATTAATTGACTGAAAAGCATAAACTAATAATTAAAAATTTGGTTAACGTGAAACTCACTATTAAATGGCTTAAGCCAAATGACATAAGAAGGAGCTCTTGCTGACGACTTTGCTCAAGTTAATCTGAAAGAGAGAGTGAAAACATTTTGAAACATACACAGGAAACAGTCTACACCATTATGCTTCCATAAATTGAAGTAATAAACTATTGAGCTCTTTTCTTTTCCTATGTTTGGGAGCATCAATATTTAAAGCTGAATTCATCAAATCTCCCAATCCCAAAAAAAAAGTAGAAAGAAAGATTTGAGCTTTTGAGTGATACTAGGGAATTTTTTTCTCATAGTTGCATGACACGTGAGCAAAGTGATGCAAGATTTTCGACATTATTCTTTCCAAACCCCACTTCTGATGTAGAGGAGACTGACAATTGTTAAAAAACATCGCAAAGCATCTCTAAGCTTATTATTTTTTCTTTTTTTGACCCACGCTTATGACCTGAGCCAACTGGAAACTGCATTTCATTGAAAACTCAGCAATTTGCAAGGCTAAAGTTGGTACAAGGTGATCTTTTCGAGTTAAGAGCCCAGCCAAAAAACTTCAAAATTAGCATTTGGCCCATACTTATACATGAAAAACTTGGAAAATATATTTCATAGAAAGCGTTATCAGATATTGGACAATATTAGGGAGTACCAAAGAGCAAAACTCATCTGACTCCGTTGCTTTAGATGATTATGAAGTCCTGGTCTTCCTTCCTTGTTTGAATAAGGAATTTAAAATCCATTTTTTGTAAATCTTGTGATCTCACCAGTCTAGAGATGGGTATTTGCCTTTAGTCCGTATTTTACGTATCTCTAGCTGAAACACAAAAGCCTTGTTGATTTGTTTAACCCACCATTTCACGTCTTTCATAGACTCAAAAACAGGCAAAAGGCTTCACTAATTTCCTTTGCTTTGAATAATGCATCAAGCAAGCAATTTCATGTTCATACATCAGGTGTCCTTTTTCCTTAACTGGTCCATAATCAGATATGCTTCATCATTTCTTCCCACTTTTCCAAATCCATCTATCAGGCTGATAGGAAACAGCAAGTGCATATTGAATCTTCAATGTTCATGTAAGTTCAAACGCTTTGAATACATTATCAAATTCCTCATCCGATGACATTACGACGACTACCGCTCTTATCTAGACTTTTGTCCTTTCGAAGTAATGATCAAGGTTACTTTGAACTCCCTTCCACCAGTTTTTCGACGAATGCAAATCTATATCACCGACGAAAAAATTGATTATGGAATCCTTGACGAGGTGGACTGGAAATGCCAACATCACCATAGCAATCAATACGTTTGACTTGAGAACACGATTCAGGTTGTTGATCTGAAAGTGTTTGCTTCACTATTATTTCTATTATTGGTTGTATCAAACATGTTATCTATAGCTAAAAACCTTAAGTGTCTGTTTTTGGGTCTTGGATCTTCCATGTCATCCAGTTATAGTGTTAGAAATAAGACCCAAGCACAATGGGGAAAAAAAAAATTCAACTTCGAGTTTGATCCAGTTAAATACCAAAATTCAGTTCCAATCAAACTTGAATTAGTCCTTTGACTTGAAGTCATACTAATCCTATCCAGACTAATTTGTCATGATTAATTGGCTCAAAAACATTTTTAACTTCGATCTTGAGCCTAAACTTAAACCCAATAAAATCGAGTTTGACTCGTTAACTTCAATTGAATCACGTCGAAACTGAACAAATTTGCCATCCAAACATTGCTATTGCAAAAGTTTTAATTGATTGTCTACTTATCTTGTTTCTATCGTAAAATAGGGAACTTATTGTAAATTTTTATTATTTATTGGGCAACTACAAATTGTTCAACTGTAAAGCCCAGAAAAAACCTACCCAACCCACGACCTTAAACTTAAAATAAATAGGTTTTATTAGGTTTTCTTCTCCCCTCTTTTTCTTAAAATAGATGGAAATTCTTGCACTTTCTATTTTCAACACTGTTCTTCATAGATTTAGCATTCTTTGGGTTTTTATGGTGATTTTGCAAGGTAGATACTATATTTTTGATAGAATGTGTATAGTGTTTAGAAATTGAGATGATGGATGAAAACACGGTTTGAAAGGGAATTCAAAATTCTTGAAAATTTTCTGGAAAGCTAGAATTTGAGAAGATGGCAATGTGGAATGGGGAAGGAGAAGAAAGAAAGAAAGAAAGAAAGAAAGAAGAAGAAGAGAGAAGAAGAAGAGGGGAGGGGAGAGGAGAGTGTAGGAGAGAGAAACAGAGGAGAGAAAAAAAAAATAATGGCAAATCTGAAATTTTGGAAGAGTAAGGGTGTTTTGTAATTTTGAAAGGTTTAGGTGTAGTTTTGGAATTTTGGAAAAATTTAAGGATTTAATAGGAAAATATGTTTATTTGGGACATTTTGAGAATTAAAAAAAAGTTAGAGTAGTTTAATTAATTAGAACATTTTTAGAGTTTATTTTTATTTTATTTAGTTTAATTATTTTATTAATATTTAGGTGTTGACGATAAAGCGGAAGAAGAACAAGATTAATTAGAATTTGAAATTTTTTATTTTTAGGTAAGTGAATTAATTAGAATGTACCCTATTTAGTATTTTTATGTGAAAATTCGATTTTAAGGATTTTTTATGAATATGAGAAATTAAAGTATCTTGTTATATGAATTTTGCGTAAATAGTAAAAAAAAGTAAATTTATGTGAAAGATGATATTTAAATATGTTATAATTTATGAAAATTTGTGTAAAAATAAATATATTATAATTTGTGTGAATTTTTTGAAATAAAATGCATTTTTGTATGTATTTTTTGAAAAAAAATTAAATTAATGTGATTTTGCAAGTTATGTGATTTGAAAATAATGTGTTATGTAAAATCTATGTGATTTGTGATTTATTTTTATTTCTTATGAGTTTTCGATTAGAATATAAATATTATACGAATTTTGGTTATATGAAAAATATGTATACGATGCATATGAATTTTGTGATGAGCTACGGAATTTTGGAATATGAAAATTTGTGAAAGTTGTTAAGAATTATTTTATAGATTATGATGTGGAAATCCAATGTGTGACGAATTGATAATAAATTATGGAATATTAAGAGGCTATAATGAGATTCTAGTTAATGGCTTATCTAGGTATATTTATATTTGATGGTCTTGATATTTATACGATAAGATTGAGGTTGAATATTAGACACGTGTTGGGATATTCCAAGAGTGGGGATACCCAAGATACTTCCAAGAGTGGGAAGTGTCCTGTGTGATTTATTTAATGAGACCTGGTATTTCAGGAGTGAGAATGTCCAAGATATTTTCAAAAGTAGGAAGTGTCCTGCGTGGTCTATTTTCCAGCAGACCATTAGATATAAATCTATTAGGTTAAGCGGGACCCTTAAACAAAGAAAGAATTTAAACTATGGATATATAAATAAGAGAACTGAATAATAATATTTCATAAATGAATAGAGATATGATAAAATGTGATATATGATTGGGATGCGATATTAAAATATATTATGACATGCTGATTATGAATATTATATGTTTTTTTATGTGAATTATGTGATGCATGATAGGTGTATTTTAGTTACCTTTACTGAATTGGCAACTCACCCCTTGTCCGTTACATTTTTTCAGGAAGTAGATAGTTCAGTTTAATTACTATTCAATACTCAGATTTCGTCCCAGCATTGTTGTAGGTACGCCAGCTAAGTCACCAGGATATATTTGATTCTCATTATTTTTAAATGAATGTTTTGATTGTAACTGAAAGTGATTTAAGGTTTTGAATTGAATTGAAGAATTAGGGTTGTTGCGATTTGGGAATTGTATGGAATTGAGAATTGAGTTTGAAATAGGTTTGAGCGTCACATCAACTCTCTTATTTTATTTTCAATGTCTTGCTGCCTGCACAAGTGATTTAGGAAGATCCCTAAATTCAGTATTGTTTTGATAGAAAATTAATTAAAAAATATTCCATTTGCCTTCTCTAAGCTTTCACTTCTTCGAAGTTTGACATAAGTCATCATAACTCTCTAAATTTTGGTAGATTATCTTCAACATTAACTCTTATCACAGTTAATTTTTTCTCATAAAATTGAATTTTAGAACCAAATAATTTAATATAACAATAATGTCAAATTAAATAAAGATGTTAGAAAAATTAGGACACAATCACAAAGATTATCCTAATACAAAATCATGGTATATGCATCAAAATAACAAAAATCACACATCTAGATTGATGTTTAGAATTCCACCGGTTCAAGAACTTGTAGAGAATCCGTCAATAAGTTATGGATCATTAGAAACTTATCATAACATCATTTTATTAGGCCTTAGTTTTAATTTGTTCTTATATGAATTTAATCCAATTTTAAGACACATTGCCCCAATTTGTTGTTAAGTTGTTCAATTATGTTAATAAATGCTTAACATTACAAATGGAAGCTAAAATTTGAAGAAAATTCAAGATTTTGCAGTAAAAATTTTGAAATTTGGACTAAAACGGTGACATGATGCAACCCACCATTGTGCTTCCCAGGCCACTGCTTTGCTCTCGAAGCTAAGGACTTAAATAGTGATTTCATAGCTCGCTGTATTACTCCTTTTAAGTGCTATTTAAGTACCAATTGACGCGTTTCGAACTAAATCTTCAATTCCATTGGCTACAACTTGTACAAGTTACTTCCCATTTATAGTTGACATATATATGGAGGTCAGGAAGCCAAAAAAAATAAAATAATAAGAGAAGAAAGATAGAAACATGATTTTCATATCAATCTTCAAATTCTGTCAAAGTTTAGGACTCTTGACGAGTGTTCTTCATCTTTTCTGATTTTATTTGTAGATTTAAGTTATTTTTGGGGATTGTAAAGGGTCAATCACATGTCTTAGACCTACAGGCATGTTTGTAGCTCCATCTGATGCATTCTAAACCCATATTTTATTTTGAAATCCACTCTTGAGCTTATATATTGAAGAACATGGTGAATATGCATGATATATTTTCTTTCTTGATTCAAATGAGTGGCTAAACGTGTTTGTAGATGAGGAATGGTTATTTGATGATTTGAATTTAATCTTAGATGTGATTAAGGATTGTCTTTTACTTATTTAAATGCTTGAATCTTGTCTTGAATGGATAGTTTAATATTAAGATGATAAATGGTGAAAGAAGAGGACTAATCTCTTAATCCATTGGAAAATCAATAAGTTACTTGATTTTAATCAATTTAGGACCAATGATTGGTTAATATTGAGGGTATTGAACTAAGAATATGAATTTTTAACTTAAGCTTCTTGTACTTTAAGCCTTCTTTTGGTAGATTTACTAGTGGACCAAATCTTAAACCTCAAAAATAAGAGAAAATTCATTAATTTGATCATAATTTTTCTTGAATTAGTGAAGTTGCCTTAGGACAAGTCCCCTAATCCTTAATTAATCCATTTGGATCATTAAAAATCATTTTCTTGACCATTTAATCCATTAACCACCCTTAAATTTCAAAGTTAGTCATCTTCGCAAAGTTGTAAGCACCTTAACTTAATTTGGTAAATTTAGTTAAATTAATCACTCAAAATGGTGTCTTTGGATGTAAGCCATTTTCCTTACTCTTGATTATAAGTGATCTCCGTTGGATGATAATTCGAGTCTAAAATACTCACTCTATTACTTGTGATCAGTATACTTGCCTTGGTTTTAACTTTGTTTTAAGAAAATAACTTTAATTGTTAAATTTGGAAATTAATTTCGTTGATTTAATCTTAATATAAACCAACGCAATACATTTTTAGTTCCGTTGCCGGGGATCCAACGTAATATTATTGTTAGGAAATTTTGGTGTCAATTATTGTAAAGTTGTTCATTTTGTTAAATATTTTTTTATATTTCTTGTTTTCTTTTCTTTTTAAGTGTGTTTTATTTTTAATTGTGTGTTTGTCTTTATTTAGTAGTTGTTTTGAACTTTAATTTTTTTAAATCTTGTTTGCAAAGTCGAGGCCATAAATCTAAAGAGCTTAAATTTGATCCTAAAATTGAAAGAACCATCCGTAGGCAAGAAAAAAAAAAGAATCAAAGACCACCACAACTCTAGTTAAGATCCTTTAGAAATGGAGCATCAAGAGGAATTAGTTTCTAGACCTCAAGAACAAAATAGAGGACTTATAATGATGGAACTGACCTTAGGAAATATAAATCATCATATGGTTAGTATTGTAAGACCTAAGATAGAATCTAATGATTTTGAGGTCCCTCATAACGTTATTTCACTGATTAGATCTTCCTAGTTTGGTGGTTCTTCTTTAGAAGACCCCAATGATCATTTGCAAAGTTTTATAGATGTTTGTGATCTCTTCACAAGTGAAAGTGTATCTGATGATGCAATCAAGCTTAAGTTGTTTTATTTTTCTCTAAGGGATAGAGTTAAAGCTTGGTTGAATACTTTTCATCCTGGTTCCATTATGACATGGAATGATCTTATGAACTTGTTCTTAGCTAAATTCTTTCCACCAGAAAAGATAGCAAAGCTAAAAAATCAAATTTATTCTTTTCCCCAATATGAAAATTAAAGTCTGATGAAGCTTGGGAAAGATATTAGGAAATGATTGCAAAGTGTCCAAATCATGGGTATAGTACTTGTGATCAAGTTAATATTTTTTTATACTGGACCCATTCCTTTTACTAGGAGTATGATTGATGCAGTAGTAAGAGGAAATATAATGAGAAAAACTCCAGATAAAGCTTTTAGATTAATTGAAGAAATGAAAACTAATAGCTTCCAATATAATTTTGAACGTAATCCTAGAAAGCCAAAAGGAGTTCATGGTATAAATGACACAACTATATTAACAACTTAATTAGTAGTTCTCAGTACACAAAAAGAGAATTTAGAGAAGAAAGTTGATGGTAGGTTTTTGGAAATGTTGGTGTCTGTGGAAATTATGGTAATTCATCCCATTCATCCATGGATTGTCAAGGTGGAAATTACTTTGCCTAAGACCCTAAACAAACTTAATATGTACAATTTAATGGGAAAAAGGGAGATCCAATCTCCAATACTTACAATCATGGATGGAGAAATCATCCAAAATTTTCATGACGTGACATTACAAACATTTAAAATCCTTCAGTCAATTTTCCAATTACCCTCCTCCTGGTTTTAGATCAAATCAACCTGTGCAAGAGAAGTTTAATGTAGATGAGACTATGTAAATATATTTAAGAATCTAGACAAGAAATACAAGGTCAAATAAGGGATTTAGCTAACCAAGTGAGTCAATTAGCTAGTATAGTTCGAGAGTGTACCCTAGGTCAATTACGTAGTAATACTAAACCTAATGCAAGAGAATGTGTAAAGGAAGTAGGAAGTGAAGATTTAGGAAAGAAGGATAGTGAAACAAAAGAGATGGATGTAGAGAAGGAAAATGATGATGAAAAAGGTATAGAAGTAATAAATGATGAACAAGAACAAGCTCATAGACTTTTTACAAATCCAATTATAGAACCATACAAGCCTAGAATTCTTTACCTAAATAAGACTAAAGAATGCTAACCTTGATAAGAAATTTGGGAAATTTTTTGATATGTTCAAGAAATTACATATAAATATCCCTTTTGCAGAAGCTATCTCCCAAATGCCTAATTATGCAAAGTTTCTGAAAGACATTTTATCAAAGAAGAGAAAATTAAAGGATTATAAAACTGTAAAGTTAAATGAAGAATGTTCTGCAATCCTTCTATGGAAGTTGCCCCCTAAGGTCAAGGACCCTAGTAGTTTTACCATTCTTTGTATGATTGGTGACTTGCAAATAGATAGGGCTTTGATGGAATTAGGAGAAAGTATAAATCTAATGTCCTTATCTATCTTTAAGAAGTTGGAGTTGTAAGAGCCAAA
>JAOXYD010040128.1:0-13759 GCA_028565735.1 Pinacopodium congolense | reverse complement strand
ATGTTAAAACTTGAGTTTGAATGTTTAAAGTGACTTAGAAGAAAGTGTAGGGAAAATATATAAAATAGGGCAAATTTAAGTGAATTGCTCGGCCACCAACGTGGTGACAAAGAGTTTCTACCACCAATCAGCTATGATCGTGGAAGACTACAATTATGATAGGAGAGATTTAAAATCTCACCCTCTCCCTGCCCCTCCCCCAAACCCTAACATCACTTATCTTTTTCCCTTATTTTCTTCTCTAACCCCTTTCTCTCTCTATTTTCAGCCTCCTCACCCTCTCTTCAAGGATCTTTGCTCATCTTCTCCAAGTTTTTCATCAAATCTTGTAAGTTTCTTTAGGTTCTCAACTAAAAGTTCAAGTTTTGTGCAGATTTGAACTGTTTTTCACATATTTTGGTTGTTTTTCATCCTTTTCTCCATTCTATCTCCCTATTCACGTAGATCTCTCTCTAAAAGGGTTGTTGATGTTTCTTTCTTGAATATTTTCACCTTATGTTATATTTTTAAAAGTTTTTTTGGGTCACAATGCCTCCATGAATGAAGTTTATTGTTAGAAAATCAATTCCACCACTCCAAGTGGCAATAAGTGGACTTAATGCTAGGGATATCTCTGTTAACTATGGTTCTCCATTTCCCATCTTCTCTGAAGAAGAAGGTGAAAGGTACAATCAAGACTGAAACTATTTTAGCACCTAGATATCTTGATTTTAATCTTTTAAAAAAGATAGAGTTAAAAAATAGAATGTTAAGACTATAGCATAAGAGTGGTTAGGAACAATTTGTGCAAATGGATTACCCCATGTTTAAAGAGCTAACACTTGAGTTTTTTTTAAACTCTTTACATTTTAAATCTACAAAACCAAGTGTGTTTTGGTTTAGATTAAGAGGCCAAGCTTGTCAGTTATATGAGAAAATGTTAAACAAAGTTTTTGGATTCCTAAAGCACTATTAGAGGATGCACTTTTGGATTTTTCACCCACCATTTATTGGAAATATTTGATTAAGATACCTATGTTCAATCCTTTAAATCCTTTAAATGCTAGTATTTTAAGTCATGAACATTTGATCCTACATAAATTCATTTTCTATGGTGTGTTTTTCAAAACCTAAAGTAATAAATGCTTTGTTAGGGAATTATTTTTGCTTTGGTGTGTAGATGAGAAAATGAAAGTTCATATAGCTTTCAATTTTTTCCCAATATTTGGTGCAATCTATGTTAAAGAAGGGGGCTTATTTAGGCATAGGGTACCTACCAACTACATTAGTTCAACATTTTCAAATTGATACTACTGGTTTAACCTTTATCCCTTGTGAGCATTTTGATGCACCCTAATTGAGATGTTTTGAGGTTTTAGGGCATGCCAATATGGGACTCCAAAATCCTTAAACTCACATTACTATTAAACACAAGTTCGCCAATAGAGCTTCAAGTTTTAGGGCCACCCTCGACTTTAATGAGACTTCAAGTGAAGAATCTGAGGAGGCAATTTGGGACAAAGTATATGAGCTTTTAGAGAGCAACAATTGGAAGACACAGTAGCAGCTTAACCAGATAAATGAACAAATGCAAATGGTAGCTCACAACAACGGTACGTGACTAAGAAAGTTCTCAAATCTTGGGAGATCCAAGGACTTCGAGTGTCTTCCCCACCCCACCATCTCCACTACCCTCTTTATAAGCTTTCTAACCCTATCTTTCATTGTTGTTTGTTTTTATATTTTTTTTCTTTTTTCTTTGTTAAATTGTGAATTACTTTATATTGTGGTTTTTTTTAGTAATTGTATTCTTGCTTTTTAGTTATTCTTTTCACACATTAAGGACAATGTGTCCATTAATTGTGGGGAGGTAGCTAATTATTTCATGTTGTGATTTTAGAGTTTCATAGTTGTGTTTGCATTGCATTTTTGCATTACATTTAGGTTGTATGTTAGGTTATTAGTTTTAGGTGCATCATTTCTCATGCATTTGAATCTTTATGATGAATGTGTTGCCATGAGATTCTGTCATAATTATTGGAATGAGATTGAGTTTTATGCTTGAAGTCAAATTAGGCTAATTGAATAGATGCTGAATCATATTGATTGACTAAAGTAGTTGGGTATATAGGCTTACTCAGAAATTGATACTTGAGTGATTAGGTAATGCATTGAAATATGATGGATTTTAAATTGAGCTTAAGTAAGGATTGAGCCTATATGACTCCATCCAAAGTCATTTCATTTCCTTATATGTGTTACACTTCTTTATGTGATTACCTTCAAAACTTTCTCTAAATCGATTTGAATCTATTTGATGCATGCTAGATGGAAATGATTAAGGCCCTCTTTCTTTTAACTCTTGACTTAAATGACCCACCTATTTCATTATCCCTTGCAAATCCCTTTGAGCCTTTATCCTATTTGTTTCTTGAAGAAAACATCACATTTTAAAGCATTAAACCCATCAGCTTATCTTATCATAAGTTGAATAAAGTACTAAATGAGCATTAGTTTTGGATTTTTGCTACATTTTCTTTTCTGAGATGAGTTGAGCGATACTTTTATTGTTAAAACACATTGCATTTAGCTAATGTTTTGTTTGTTATTTCTTCATTATTATAGCTTATGTAAAAAAAAAGTTAAGCATAGTAGTAACAATAAGTGTTGAATAGTTAGTTATTTTCATTTACGCATTTTTCAGAAGTTTATTTTGTTATCCCTTTGTACACTTAGTACTTTATGAATGCTTGTAATGAACCCTTAAAACATGTTTGACCACCTTAGCTCTAACTTCAATACAGCCTTAATTAAAATCCTTTTGATTCATTGTAATATGTAATCAGTGTGGAAGAGAATTAGTGTATTTGTAAGCTTATAATAGTATTATTTCCTATAGGGAGTTTTGATCAAAACACTAACCTTTATACACTTAAGTGAAATAAGTGAATCCCGTGAGAAAAATCCATTTTGAGTTTATGCTTGCTTGTGAATGATAGTATCATAAGTTGAGCTTATTTGTGTATTAATAAAAGCTAGTTATGATATGTATAGTAGCTTGACATTTGATTCGGCTAAAGTTTGAAAGATTGCATGCACTTGATCTTTATAAAGATGAGTTGATAGGATGTTATGGTTATTTTTTTATTTTTCTTGTTGTGATTGATTTTGCTTGAGGACAAGTAAAGATTTAAACGTGGGGAAGTTGATAGTTGCATTTTAGTCTTTGTTTTTATAAGTGTTTAGCATGTGAATTGTTTAGTTTTGATGTGTTTAGAATTAATTTATTGATCTTTTTTAGTGTTTTTAATTGTGTTTTATGATTTGTAAATTTAATTATTAATTTTGGGTTAAAATTGTGTCTTATGGATTTGTTGTTTTAATGTGTAGTTTTAATGGAATAAGAAGCAGAAAATGGAGCAAGAGGGACTTTAAAAATGGCCACAGGCGTGGCACCACACCCTTCTCCCCCATGCCTATGGCACCAAGCCATAAGCATGGCACACCTTGGTAGACATGGCCACTACATTTGCATGCCCTACGCTTGTGGCACAGGCGTGGGTGTGCTCTTCTAGCCCCATTTTGCAATTTCAGTGAGAATTGCCCATGCATGCTATTTCAAGCTACATACTTGGCTAATAAAAAATGGGCAGATGGCAGTAGGACTCTGAGACATAAATAGGGAACAAAATCCTAGACAAAAGAAAGACACAACAAAATGAAGGAAAAGAAACACTTTAATAAGGCTCGCCTTTCAAGAAACAAAGGAAAAAACTCTAGGTTACTGCAACTTGAGGAAACAACATCAAAAGCTCCAAAATCATTTGTTTTCCATACACTTTTTAAAATCTATATCCAAATTATGTAAGAGTGCCATTACCTTTTATAATGGATTTACACAAAAAGCAACATAAGGGTCACTTTCTATAGATTTAATGTCAATGAAGTTGTAAGAATATAAGGTAGATGGATTCTTTATTTCTTTAAACACATTGAAAACAACTTTCTCATCTTGCAGTCTTAGAATGAGTTTCTCTTCCTACATATCAGTGATAGTTCTTACTGTTCATATAAAGATTGTTCCTAAGATGATGGGGACATCTTTATCTTCCTCCATATTTAAGACTAGGAAATCCACTAGAAAGATAAACTTATTGACATTTACGAGCACATATTCTACAATTTCCCTTGGATAAGTGATTGAACGATTTACAAGATGTAATGAGACTGTAGTTTCCTTTAACTTCTTTAATCCTAACTTTTTGGAAAAACACAAAACAATTAAATTGATACTAGCTCCTAAATCCATCAAAGTCTTATCTATTTATAAGTTACCAAAAGTGCAAGATATGGTAAAACTCTTTAGATCCTTCAACTTAAGTGGTCACTTTTTCAATAAAATCGAAAAGTACTTGTCATTAAGTTTCACCATCTCTTACTACTGTAATTCCTTTTTTTAGATAGAATTTCCTTCAAAAACTTAATAGAGAAGGACATTTGTGCAAGTGCTTTTATGTTAGGTATATAAATTAATGTGTTTTTCATGGTTATTTTACATGCATTTGCCTCTATTTTGGTGCTTACATGTTTAATTTATGTTTGCAAATATTTAATTTGTAGGCTGATGTGAATGATTGAGGAAATGTGAAAAAAATTCAAGGAAAAATCCATTTTAAGAGTTCAATATTGGTTAAGCTTGAACTCTCATTAAACTCCATCAAACCTATATTGAAGTATCTATTTTGAGGAGCTAAATGGTGGGTATAATTGGTGTGATTAATAATCGACTTCAAGTACCATTGAAGGTCACAAACACGATTTTCTAGTTAGATCATTATGATTTTTCAATCAAATTATACCCCACTTACACCAAGTTGCAGCAGACATCCTCCCTATATATAGAAGCTACTTCAGAGATTAAGAAACAAGGTTTTAAGAAATAAAATTCATTAATTTTTAGAGAGTTTTAGATTCTCTATCTCTACCTTAGATTTTTAATTGTTATTTCATTTCAATCCTTCATTTTTGGAGATTTTAGGTTGTTTATGAAGTTTGTAAGAACTGAGATAAGTTATTTAGAGTTATATTTTAGTTTGTAGCTTAAATTGGTGCTTTATAAACTCTTTATTTAATTGTACTATCTCTTTCATCCTTATAATCAAAGATATGTTGTTTAAAATGTTCATCTTATGTTATTTAATTAATATGTGTGGTTAATCCATTTTTCTAGCTGAGACAGGGTTGATTGAGTTTTTATATATGTTTATGTGCTAATTTATTTTCATTTTGAGTACTTAATGGTTGTCTTAACTTGGCCACTTAAGATGAAGTCATTAGATGACTAAGGAATCGAGATATTCTATCTTAATTATTGGAACAATTAATAAAAAATATGATTTAAATTAGTGGATGACCATTCTCTAGTTAATCATAAGGTATTAATCTTGAAATAAGGGATTTTGGGATTAAACTACTTAAACTTTAAGCCTATTATCTAAGTCTGTGAGTGAACTGAACTGTAAGATAGGATCAATAGAGACAAGGCACTGACTTAACCATAGCTCTGTCTTGATTTTGTAAGGATACCCTAGATTAGGCATCATAAACATTGGAAACTCAATTGATTCATTGAAAACATGAAGCCTAGCTATTCATTGAAATTTGATAATCTTTAGAAGTAATCTTGATCTCCTTTATATAATTTACATTTTTAGTTTTATTTAGTTTCCTTTCACTCTTAAAATTAGTCAACTAAAGCCTGCTAGATAGTTATAATCTAAGTGATGTAGTAATTATAGTATTTTTCACTTGGGATCAACACTCAGACTCAGTTAAAGTCTACTGTATTATTTGTTAATATGTGCACTTACCTTAAAAGTTGGTCTTAATTTAGTCAATTTAATCATAAGGATTTAAATCAACACAATATTTTATAGACCTAATAATAATATGTAACTTCTTAAAGACCTCTATGAATCTCCCTAATTGCTTTTCTAGAAGAGAACTATTTGGTCTCTAAGGACATGGTATCTTAGATTTTCTGGGTTGAACATTTAGATCCACAAAAAGTCTAGGTCGTTCCTCCTTATCAATTGAGTCTTATTTTTTTCCTTTCTTATTCACCCACTTTCCTTACTCGAGCTCTTATCTTCAACTACTTCATTCTTCTTCTCCTCATCACCTTGCAACTAATTCTTACTACTCAAGGATATAGTCTTCACTTAATCTCTAGGATTGGCTTCTATAATGGTAGGAAGTTTTTTAGGCAGCCTCTCTTACAAGATCTATGAAATCTAACTAACTTAAGTCTCTAAGTTTTGGAGGAAAGCCTCATGATTCTGCATCTTTGTTTCATTCATAGTGATTTACTTGGTAACCATTTTTTTGCTAGTTTTAGCTACACTGTAAGTATAAAAGTCATAACTTATAGTAGAACTGATATCGATCCTACAAGGATTGAATCTAGACACCTAAAAATATGAATTTCACTTTGTTTAAAGTGAACAAAAAGTATAGAAACTGAAAATTAAATTAAATTAACAAAAATTGAATGAATGTAATTACAAAAGCAAGCAAAACACATAAGATACTCAATTAAGGAGACTTGGGGGTTATTCTTTCCTTATTCATCTTCCTTTTACCCTATTAATTTAATTTTGTTTAATCCTAGATATCTTATTATTTGATTACCCTTTCTCGAGATCTAATCAACTAATCCCAATTGAAATATTTAAGAGTTGAATTATAACCCCTTGGTTCACAATATTACTTCTAAACGATGCAATTAGATTTGAAGTAACCATAAAGACAATTAACAAGTAATTAAGATCTCTCTTAAAACACCAATTAATTAGTTAACTTTAGGTCAGTTAAGCTACTAACTTTCGTGCACCCTAACAAAATAAATCAAAAAAATTTCTCGATTCGAAGTGATTATAAGTTCAGCAATTAACATAAACAACTATGTATTAAATCAATATAGTAAAAGTTGGATAATCAATTCAAGAATAATCCCTAAAATAGATTTACCACAATCATGTTTAAAAAAATAGTATTCAGATTAAACATAAAAAATGAAGTAAAATAAATATAAACTAATGAAGATGATGAAGCTCTTTTTTCAGGAAAATCTGGACAACACTTGTTGAATCTTGATTGTCTTCCTTATTCTTGAGTCTCTCTACATTTTTCCTCTTCTAGAACCCTCTATTTTTGTCCTGGATGTTCCCTAAGGTCAGAATGGTGGCTGCAAGGACGTCTTTTATTGTCTAAAATAGCATGAAACGAAATTAAACACATCATCGCCACTAATTTTCCATGTCAGCTTTTTTAGCTTTTAACACTGCTAGGTTATTTTGCTATATCTTTGTCTACAGATCTCCAATTGTCACGAAATTCGATATGTAGACTCCTTACATGTTTTTAGAGAATCTTGTAAAATTTCATATCATTTAAAGCTTTATAACTATACCTGATGCCTTTCTGAATTCAGCTATATGAAATCTATTTTCCAATTTAGCTTGTTGTGATATTTCCTTTGTGCTCTTTTCATAATTCATCATATAACTTTGATATTTGGTGCGGAACCTCCTAACTTGATGTTAAAAGTCCTAAAATGCATCACACACCTCTTCTAGATCCAAAAGTGCCTTAAAATATTCACAAAAGTTCTATATAACCTGAACAATCATCAAAAGCAGCATAAGATGCATCTTATTCAAGAATTAACCCAATATGCACCCAAAATCATGTGGAATTTCCTCTTAAACCTAAAGTAATTATTATGAATACATACCTAAAAGAGGTATAATTAAGTGATATCAAATACCCCCACACTTAAAATTTTGCTTATCATTAAGTAACAAATTAAACATCCACTGAAAACAAAATCGATCAAGAGTTGGAAGTTAATTGAGTAAAAAAAATATATCAATAAATGCCTTTGACTTGGCTCACATACCACAATTATTCATGACAAAAGGTTTTTTATCACACACAATCACATTGTTAGTAAACAGGTAGCCTCCATTATATAATGTCAAGAATCTAAGTTATTTTATATGGATCATCATGTAAACTTGTTCAAGCAAATATCAATAACCACAAAGCACAACTTAAGTTTTAAATTGGAGAAAATTTTTAAGGCTTCACCATGTATTTTAACACAACTTAGTTACACTTTTTGACTTGATTGCAATGTCATCTAGCCTTTTGACATGAAGGTGAATATTTTATTATGAATACCCCTAGTTATTCGGCTAGCTCACAATCATAAATGGCTACTAGCTCCACTCATGAACTTCAACCTTTTTATTGTTATAAAGCTAATTTTGCTCACTTTATTTAAGCACATATAGACTTTTCATTCATTAAACTATAAATTATTCCAAATTCACATGACAAATCCCAAGCAACAACATTAAAAGCTTGATATTATACACCAAGGTCACCCAATACACATGCAATAACACAAAATAAAAGAAACAATTTAGGTTATAAATCATTCAAGAATTACTATTAGCTCACAAAATTTAAAACATTGATTGAATTAAAATATCACAATTGACAATCAACTCCTAATTTTAATCAATCAAAAATGGGATATTCAACTTATTCATATTGGACTCACAACAATTCAAGTGTGTGAATAAATGAACAAATATGGTAAAGTTCATCTTCCCTTAACACTTAAAACTCAAATTGTCCTCAATTTGGAGGATCAATACAAATAATGTACGTAAAGTGTAGAAAGGGGAAAGAGAAAAAAACTTCCTTGAAAATTGAAGTTCACATGTAGGCATGGCTTAAGCGAGTTATTCTTCCATATGACTGGAAGATTTTAGAGAAAAGTGATATACGTTGGTTCCATCCACCAAGCCTACAATCACAAGATATAAACCAAAACTTATATTTGATTTATTAGCATCCAGAAATCCTAAAAGGCAATAATCAAATATAACTTAAAGATCAAAAGAAAACACAATATTCATCACACAAACTTAAAGTCATCACACAAACTTAACAAAGTCATAATTGAGAGCATAATATCAGAAAAATGAATAAAAATAAAATAAAATAAAATAGAGAGGAGAGGAAAGAAGAGGAGAAGGGAGTGCACTTAGTGAGAGGAGGCAACAATTTAGGGTTTGGGAATGAAAGAAGAAGAAGAAGAAGAAGAAGAAGAAGAAGAAGAAGAAGAAGAAGAATAAGTAAAACTAAAATAAAAATAAAGGAATAAAAAGGAATGAAAAATAAAAAAGAAAAGAAAAAAATAAAAAAATTAAAATTAAAATTAAAAAAATTAAAAGTAAAATTAAGATAAAAAGGAAAAACAATGGAAAAATAAAAGAAAAGAAAAATAAGTAAAATAAAATAAAAATGAAAAATGAAAAAGGGCATTTTAATCAATAGAAAATAAATAAAAATACAAAATAAAATAGTTGAAATGGCTAGCGTCCTAGCCTCCCTAGCTCGCTACTTACTATCATTATAGTGAGTAATTCGCTCAGCGATCTTTTATTTATTTATTTAATATTTTAATATTTTGATTTTTTATTATATTTTTTGAATTGTTTTAATTATAAACCTTTTGTAAAAACAAATAAATATATTTTTTGAATTTTTAATACAAAAGTTTAACAAAGAAAAAAAAATCAAGATCTCAATTAAACATCCAAGTTAAAATTTAAACAAACTATGAATAAAAACATTACAATTTAGGGTCCTTAACTTGACCATAATTAATTTAAATTTAAAAAATAAGAGAAGGGAAAGAGAATACGTTCCTTTATTTTGATGAAAATCATCCAAGGTATAACTTGTTATGATGCCAAATTACCTTAAGAACCTTTCCCTTGGAGTGTTCTAACCTAAGAGCCTCATGCTTGTAATCTGTATTGACTTGAAATGGTCTACTCCATCAAGAATTGAGTTTACTTGGAATAAATTTCAACCTTACTTTGAGTCGCTTCTTTCTCACCTTAACTAGCTTTTCCGCTTGTTGTAAAGTCATTTGTGTAGGAATGATAATAGGTAGTGGTTTATTCTCACTCAAGGGGGCATGTTTCAAGCATGGAAGTAAAGAGTTCAATGGGAGTATAGGTCATTTTACCAAGGAGAATGGAATAGGGGCCTTAGTTCATACTAAAAGTCATCGTACTCCTCCTTCTTAACTTCTTCAATGGCTTTAATCTTCACTTCTTCTACATGATTCACTTCTTACTCCTTTGCATGCTTTTTAACCATATATATTTTCATACAATCCCTTCCTTTCACCAAATCTTTTAAGGACTTCCTCATGCTAAATTCTACTTGTTCATCCCCAATCCTCAACTCTATCTTCCCTTCATGTACATCAATTAGCTCTCTTCTAGTTTTCATACCTAAAATTAATGGAAAGTTCATGTCTTCCTTAAAATCAAGCACTAGAAATCTAATGGAATAAAGAATTTTTCCACCTTAATAAGCACATCTTCCACCACACCAACCAGCTTCTTGATCGATTGATTTGATAACTATATAAGCATCAATGTTGTCTTTATGTCTCCAAACTCTAAGTTCTTAAAAATTGACAATGGCATAAGATCGATACTTGCTTTAAAATCATATAGGCACTTAGAAAATTTCAAGTTACTAGCAACATAAGGTATAGTAAAAATCCCTGGATCTTGTAACTTGGATGGCATATGACTAGTAATAATAGAGATGCAGCTCTCCACTAAATCCACCGTTTGATTGTCTTCCTAAGTCCGCTTGTTTGATAAAATATCCCTGAGAAACTTAGAGTACTTGGGCATGTTCTCTAGTGCTTCCACAAATGTCAAGTTAGTCTACAACCTCTTCATTTTATATAAAAACTTGATGAATTTTACATCAATTTGGTTCTTCTTAAGCCTTTGTAGATAAGGAATGTTTGGTTTGTACGGTGGTGGTGGGACATAGGGCTTCTCCTCCTACTTTTCTTCTTCTTTCTTTTAGCGTCCCTCCTTGGAACTTCCGGCCATCTCTAATGGCTCCTTTATTTCTTTTCCAATTATAACTTTCATAGCCTTTATCTGCTCCCTTGGATTGGACTATGTATTGGTTGGAAGACTCCCCACAGTTTTCATAGATAATTCATTCACTAGTTGCCTAACTTGAACCTCCAAATTATGAATGAAAAAGGCATGATTCCTTGTAATTTGATCGAATTTTTCTTCCATCCTCTTTTGGCTCTCTTCTTGGATATTAAAATTAAAAGTTGAACATGTCCATGAGTGATAATTGTATTTTTGTATGTGTTTTTCTAAGTGTTTTGCATGTGTTTATTAAATATTAAGTTGTTATTATTGTGTTTTAATATTTATTTTATGTGTTTTTGTTTAGTATAGTTTCAATTAGTATTTTGTTTGTGTTTAGTATTAATTTGGAGTAATTTTTGTTTATTTAAGTGTTTTTAATTGTGTTTTGTGTTTTTATTATTGTTTAATTATTAATATTGGGTTAGAATTAATTTTTATTGGTGTATTTATTTATTTTGTAGGGTTATTAAAATTAAATTTAAAGCTTGAAAAAAAAAGAAGAAGAAAGAAAAAAAAATCAAAGAAGGAGGAGGCCAGCTCGTCCACAGCAACTGCAACCCAGCAGTTGACCAAACACCCAGATCCTATTCCCCAGACCCAGTGCTTCGGCCCTTAGCTTCAGGCCTAGCACCAGCAGCTTCTGCTTGCCAGCCCGCATCCACCTGCCCTAGCCCAGCTCGCCCTGTGAACCCCAAGCCCGCGCTCGTGACCCGCTCCTCTCCCCTGGGCCGCGTTTTCCTGCGCTCAGCCCGCGCTTCAGTAAGCCCGTCCCTGCGTGAGGATATGCGCGTCTTCTCCTAGCTCTAGCCCGTCTCCTCCAGCAGCATTCCTTAGCCTAGATCTCCTCCCCAGGCTAGACGCCCCAGCAGATTAGCCAGCCCAGCAGCTCCTCTCCTCTGCAACCCACCAAGCAGCCTTCAGACCCACCAGCAAGCTCCAGCCCAGCATAAAACCTAGACACAAAAAGACAACACAAAAAGACAGAAATAAAAGGAGAGCTTCGGAAGGCAAAAAACAGAACAACCCTAGGAGGCGTAGGGGTAGCTCTCGGAAGAGAGAACAGGGAGAACAGCAAATAAAAAGAAGAGAGGACGGAGGCAGAAATTCGGACAGCATAAACCCAGGACAGAAACGCAGTAGAGAAGGGAACGAATGACGGCAGACCAAGCAAGGAGGAAGATTGGACAGAAAATCAAGCAAAGGGCAACACACTCCAAACTTCAAGTTCATCATCAAGTTTATGTTTTTATTTTATTTTAGTTTCATATTTATTTTTATTTCCTTTTTATTTTATTCACTACAATATGAATATAAAGAGTGATGCAACAGTTAAACTCCAACAACACACATAGATACAGTAAAGCTACAGTAAAATGGGCCAGAAAATGCATGCTACAGTAATACTCTGTTTTCCCCTGTTTTGTAACCTTTGCTACAGTACCAACGATTTTATTATTTATGTCCCGTTTCAACTAATTTTTCAGCTACAATATATTGCAACATTAGTCGATTAACATAAAACGGTTTGGTTCTGACTCTATAAACGCCAACTCGCTTGTATGAGTTGTGAAATGCTGAATGCCATTTCATATTAAAAATTTTTAAAACGTCTTAAGCTTTTGTTAGGTGAAAACTAGCATTTACACAGCTAACATTGATCTGATATAGAGTCCAAAAAGTTTTTTGTACTTTGTTATAGTGTCTAATATGTCAACCGAACATGACAAATCCATGTCCTTAACATTAACCAAAGTAAAGGACACAGGGATGTCATGAACACAAAATGAACAAAAACCAAGCTTTCATCACTCCATAAGACGCACATATGTAACTTACAAGATTGTTAAGAGGCTACTCAAACTCCAAGTCGTCATCGTCATCACTTATTTCTATTATCTCAACCTTGGGTTTTTTCGCAGGGGATTCATCATCGGCATCATGAAATCTCTTCTTGTAATTGATATTTGGGGTTATCTCAAGATTATCCAATGAAATTCCTCTGCTATGAAGCTAAAAACAATGGTAACTTAAGTTAGTCGAGTCATAAATGGAATATGATAAAATTATTTCAATTATTTTTACATTAGTTAACCAAAGGAATCACATAGATAGTAACACAATCACCTCCCTCTTTAGTAAGAATATCTCATGTTTAAGAGGGCACATGATATGTTTGTCTAACTCCTTTTCAAATTTCAACTGCCTGAAATAAGTCCTTATAATAGGATTGTGTACAACTGTGACATTAACAACGACTTTGCAATGAATTTTCCATAACTTCACTATTCGAAAGGAAGCTACTTATTCTCCATTTATAAACAAAAACAACAAAAATCAAAAGATGGACAATAAGTATACGACTAGATCCCTGCAATTATGTCCATAATTTCAGAAGACGTTGAGCCATACTTGCATGTCTTACAAACAGATTGATGCATGGGAACTGAGTTTTATCACCAACTTTATTAATGCAATGACAAAAAAAATAGGCTTTTTTGTAAAGAACTTGCCAACTATATAAGGGCAACACCAATGTATAGTTATAGGCGCGGGCTTAGATTTCTCCACTAGCGGGAAAAATTATACTCGTGAAGGATTATACTCTGTAGATAAAGATATTATTAGTCAGTCATTCAATGAATAGTTAAATAGGTGGTCTGTATGAACTATCACCTGTGAAAGAACTATCACCTGTGAAAGAACTAAATAGGATCGAAACT
>JAOXYD010040117.1:0-13759 GCA_028565735.1 Pinacopodium congolense | reverse complement strand
AGGATTGAAATATATGGAATTTTCATATACATTTTAATGTCATTTTAATCCTATTTTTGTGTTAAATTGCTCATTTTGTGTTCCTATTAATTTTCTCTGTAGATTTAATGGACTACAAAATTTGGATTAAAACCTGAGAAATGGGAAGCAATTGGAGTATAAATTTGAAGCTAAAACATCTAGGAATGAAGGCTTGGTATGGTAGTAAAAATAAATGAAATGAAGCCCGCTATGGGTGAAAGAAATGTAGCACATTTGGAGTTAAGAAGGCTGTCTAAATTCATAGCCAATTTGAGCATTTTAAAAAGCACAAAATGGCATCCAAAGAGCTCCCCATCTAGCCAAAAATGCAACTGCCAAATACAGCTTGATTGGCATTGAAAAGGACAACAGAAATCCATCTAATATGGTAGCTTTAAGTGGCATCTTTGGAGGTCTTTTAGGCTGTCTAAAAATGCAACTCTTGATAATGGAGAGGAGTCAAAACATAGCAGCAAAAAGGTATTAAAGGCTGTCCAAAATTCAGCCAATGATAAGCTTCTGTCCAGGCATAAAATGACAACTAAGGGCCATCCTTTCTCACCCAAAATACAACAGCTCAATTGGAGTTAAGTTGACATCAAATGTAGCTGCAATTAGAAATTTCATGAGCTCTAAATGTTGTCTAAAAAAAATTCAGCCTTTGAGGGAGATAAAAAAATGTGGAAAGAAATGGTGGGGTAGAGGAATAGCTGTAAATCACGTTGGAGTTGCTGCTCACCACTCATAAAAAAGGAGTTTCATTCCATCAAGAAAAGGATAGCATAAACGTCCTCATCCTTACCTAGAGAGTTACCCAAGAAATCATCATCTTCCTTGGCTTTGTGACACTATCAAAATCATGTTTTTCGTTAAAGATGAAGGTTTTCCATAACCTGTTAATCTTTGGAGCTGCAGAAAATGTAAAGGGACTAGAGAAAATGTAAAGGGGTTGTCCACAACATCATGCTCTTTGGCTTAGGAGCTGTCCAAAAGGTTGTCATCTTCATCATCTTGGGAGTTGTTTAAGTGATCATCTTCACCATCTTTTTTGGATTAAGAGCTGTCCAAATGATCTTCATCTTCAGTATTGAAGCTGTAGAAAATGTGGTCATCTTCATCATCTTTGGAGCTGTCCAAGATGTCATCTTCATCATCTTTGAAGTTTTGGAAAATGTCTCCATCTTGTTGAGTTTTGGAGTTATCCACGAAGTTTTCATATTGAGCTTTGGATCTATTCATGTGATCTTGTTGAGCTTTCCTTGGAGACATTGGTGCTGCAGCTACATGTTTGAACAACGAAGAACAAGCTCTCTACCATTGACATTTGGATAGCAACAAAATATGGGGAAAGCTTGGAGTTTCTTTAATCTTCAATTTGTCTTCATGAGACATATTCTTGCATTTTTATTTTAGTTTATGTGCTATCCATTTTAGGTGTTTCCTTTCCATAGCTTTATGATTATTTTTCATTTTATTGAAGTGCATTTTTTGAATGTTCGTCTTACTTTATTTTCATTTTCCCATAGGACGACGGAAAGTGTGTTTTTTAATTTCTTTAGTTTAAGGCTTTAATACTTGGTTTCTTGGTTTAATCCATTACTTAGTTTAATGCTTTCCTAGTTATAATGTTTGGTTTAATTTGATGTTAGAATCTTTCAATTTTATGTAATGAAATGCTTAAGTACTATTTTCTAACTTTGTTGTTTAAAATTTCTAGCCTTTATTCCCTTTTTTTAACCTTGTATTTTAATTTATACTTTATGTCTTTGATTAATCTATGTTTAGTAATTCAGATTCATCCATTTTCTTAGGTTTTAATTAATTTAATTTTAGTTTTTTTTAATTTATAATTTCTATAATTTTTTTAGGAAGTTAATTTAAGTTTAGTTGAATAAGCTTTTAGTTAATTAAGTAATTATTTAGTTAATTTATGTTTGTGTTAGATGAAATGTTGATCTGTGTTTGTCATTTGATCTATTTAATTTTCCATCTTTGCTTTAGTTTAGTTAATTTTTTTTGTGTTCATTTAATTTTTGTTTTGATTAATTTAATGATCTTTAGCTAGTTTAGTTTTGGGTTAGAAGATATTAATGGTATTTTAGCTTAATAATTGTGAGAATTAATTAGGAATTAATTGAGCATTGTGATTTAGGTAAAGATTGAATTGGGATTCTGAATAAATGACATGATTTAAATATTAATTCTTAGGATTAGCCATGCTAGGTTTACTTACTAATTCGATTGTTAGGAATGAACTTGTGATACGTAATAGTCCTAGTGATTTCCATAAGTAGCAATAGGCTAATAGAATTTGTCAGTGAATTTAATCAACTTAGCCTAGAATTCCAATTCTCTAAGTTACACAATCTGAGCTTATGAGATTATTACTTAGGCTAGTCATTCCCTAATATATTAATGCTATCACATCGTTAAGTCTAGAGAGCTTATTCTAGGTTGCCTCGTGATAAAGGGTAGGTTTTCTATCATATAGGACCTTTTTAAAAGATTAACGGAAATAAGGGTTTAAAAGCTTGTTCTAACCTATAGGTGAGCATTTTAGATCAATCGCAAGTTATCTATTGCAAGGATCAATTATAAGTCTAGAATCCCTAACTTATCTTCCACCCAGATTTTGTATTTATTATTCGTTTCTTATTTTGTTTGTCTCTGTTTCATTAATTGTCTTTAGTGTTTAGTTTTAATGTCTTTGTGTTTAGGGGTTTTGTTTTCTTTTCTTCCTTTTAGGCAACAATAGAATAGATTTAGCACATCCTAACTCCCTGTGGTATCGACCTTAAATTGCCCTATCTACTTAGTTAGGTAGGTTAGGTAATTTTATTATTTGGTAGCTTAGGATGAGTTCTACCAAAGAAATCTAAAATAAAAGTCAAAAGAAGAAAAATCAAAGTCCTGCAAAAGTAAATGCATCAGGTTACCTCCCAACAACCACTTGTTTAACATCATTAGCTCGATGATCTAATTGGAGCCTACGTCTCATATGGTTTATGGAGGTGACAGGCATTGATCTCTCAAGTGTCAAACTCCCCTCTTAAATATAATTTGAGATGGTGTCCATTTACCTTAAAAGTTATCTTTTTCATTTCTGTATGTGAGATCTTTATTACACTATAATGAAAAACTCACATTACAATAAAAGGTCAAGACCAACGAGATTTTAACTTACCTAGAAATAGCTAGAGTCGGGAGTTGAATAGGAGAGCTTAGTCACCCGATTTAAATTCCTTCCCATTCTTGATGTTTTGATCACACCATTTCTTTGCTTTCTCTTTGTAAATCATTGAGTTTTCATAAGCCACATAATGCCATCCATCAAGTTTGTTCAGCTAGAGTAAGAACTTATGACCTACCCTTTCTAGATGATAACTAATAGACTTAATAGCCTAGTATGACTTGTACTCAAACTTTACTAGTAAGTGGCAGGATTTTCCATAAGCTAGCCTGGATATAGTAGTACTTATTAATGTTTTATAGGATGTTCTGATGGCCTATAGTGCACCATCCAATTTAAAAGACCATTCCTTCCTAGAGCTCTCTACTGTTTTCTTTAATATCCTTTTTAATTCCTTATTTGTGTCCTCTACCTACTCACTAGTTTAAAGGTGATAAGGAATGGTTGTTCTATTGGTAACATAACAAATCGTTTCAAATTAATGGTTAAAAAAATGTGTACCCCTATCACTTGTGATGGTTCTAGGTGCTCCAAACTGGGTGAATAACTCTAAGGAACTTCACAATAGTTTTAGCATCATTATTAGGAAGGACTTGGGCTTCCACCCATTTAGACACGTAATCAATAGCTAATATAATGTATTTATTACCAAAGGACGTTGGAAAAGGGACCATAAAATCAATTCCCTAAACATTAAATTTCTAACAAATGTTTGTACTAGTCTAAGACATTTCATCATGATGGGAGAGGTTACGTATCCTTTTACATCTATTGCATACCTCCACATACCTTCGTGCATCCTTAAATAGTATAAGCCAATAAAAACCAGCTTCTAATACTTTGTTAGCTATATTATTGGCTTGATAATGTCCTTCAATTGGTCCTTGGTGGTAATGCTTGAGAATTTCTTTTGTTTTAGGATAAGTGATACATCTGCTAATCATGTGATCTGCACACACACAAAACAAATCCAGCTCCTCCCATAAGTAATGCTTCAAGTCCCTAAAGAATTTATTCTTCTCTAGTTATTGCATCCTTTATGGTAAAACTCAACCTACTACATAGTTGGCATAATCAATAAACCAAGGTGTATTAATATACCTGCTAGTGATGGCATAGACATGCTCATCCAAGAATGTGTCATTTATATCTTCCTCCTTCATTGCCTCCAAGTGATCATTGTCAAGTCTTGAAAGATAATCTACTGCCAGATTCTCTACCTCCTTCTTGACTCTAATCTCTAAGTAGAATTCTAGGAACAACATCTATCTTATCAGTCGAGGTTTAGCATCACTCTTAGTGAGCAGGTACTTGAGGGCTGAGTGATTTGTATACATAATAACTTTAGACATAGCAAGATAAGAATAAAATTTATTAAATGCAAAAACAATAACCAATAGCTTCTTTTTAGTGGTGGTATAGTTTTCTGTGCATCCTTTAATGTCCAGCTTACATAATAGATTAGCTGAAAGTGCTTCTCTTTTCACTATCTAAGTACTGCACCTATTGCATAGTGACTAGCATCACACGTCACACGTCACACATTAAATCAGTTAACTAATAGACCTTCGTCTATCATTCAATTGACCATCTTATCACATTCAGTTAAACTTCCTAGAAACCACACACGGTAGATTAATCATAACGTGAACATTTAACTACTTATCTATTTAGCCATTTCTGAAATCCAAAAAATTATTTATTTTAATCAATTAACATCTTATTTTTATGTTTTCCTAATTAATTGAAACAAGTATCAAGAGGATTAATCTCATTTAATCACATTAAAACACATAAAACCTCTTGATTATGCACCTATATGAATATTCCAAAATATATATGCTTAAATAGTTAAATATGAGCCTCCTAAGAATATCAAAATAAAAATAAGTAAAGTTTACATTAAATAGATATAAACTTATTCTAAACTTTTTATTCAAACTTTGAGTCTTCATATGATTCTTCGTTTTCTTCTTCAAGACTCCTTAATTTGTCAGCTTGAACTTTGTCCAACCTATCTTTCAAGAAAACTTAGAAATATACACATTAATAGCAAAGGTTATTTTGTCATTACCAAAATAAGGTAGAACCATCCTTAGTTCAACACTTTCTTTGCCCTAACACTACACCAATGGCGAAATCACTTGCTTCGCATATCAATTCAAAGGTTAAAGACCAATAAGGGGAAAATAGGATTAGTGTACTTTTGAGTTGAGACTTTAAAAGTCCAAAAGCATGCAAGCACTTATCATCAAATTTAAATACTGCATCATTAGTTAAAAGATCAGTAAGGAGCTTAGTTATCTTTAAAAATTCCTTAATGAATCTTCTTAGAAGCCAGCATGGCCTAAGAAACTCCTACCTGCTTTAACTGAATTTAGAGGTGGAAGCTGAGCAATCACATCTATCTTTACTGGGTTTACCTCTATGCCCTTACTTGATATCTTATGGCCTAATAATATACACTCTTAAACAATAAATTGGCACTTATCCCAATTCAAAATCATATTTGTCTCCTCACATCTCTTAAGAACTTTATCCAAATTTTCTAAATAGAATTCAAAAGATGTGCCAAAATAATAACTCGATGCAAGATTTAATCATATATGAAAAATAGCTAACATACACCTATGAAAAGTTGTGAGAGCATTACATAGCTCAAAAGGCATGCGCCTATATGTGAATGTGCCATAAGGACAAGTAATGTTGTTTTTTGTTGATCCTCAGAGAATACTAGAATTTGTAAATACCCACTGTTCCCGTCTAATGTGCAATGAAAACTTTTCCTAGCTAACCTTTCAATAACCTGATCAATGAAAGGTAAAGGAAAATGATCCTTTCTGGTGGTGTCATTTAATTTCCCATAGTCAATGAACATTTGCCAACCAGTTACCTTTCTTGTATCTATTTGTTCATTATCTTCATTAGGAACTATAGTAATACCACCTTTTTTGGGTACCACTTGAACTGCACTAACCCAAGGTGAATTAGAAATTGGATAAATGATTCTAGTATTTAAAAGCTTAACCACTTCATTCTTTACTACTTTTTCATGTTTGGGTTTAACCTTTTCTATGATTGGACTCTTGGTTTACTTCCTTCTTCTATAAAAATTTTATGTGGATAGACAGAAGGACTTAATCCTTTAATATCAGTAATTATCCAACCTATGGCTCCTATATGATCTCAAACACTGTTAACAATTTTTTTCCATCCTAACATCTAAAGATGAGGAAATAATGACTGGTAAACTAGATGGAGGGTAAAGAAAAATATACTTCAAATGCACAGGAAGAGGCTTAAGTTCTACTTCAGGTGGCTCTTCTATGGATAGATTCGATAAAGACTTGATTAGTTTTTCAAATTTTTCAAGACACCTTTCTTGCTTCAAAAGTAATCAAAGCTTCTCTTACCTCTTCTTCGTTTAAATCTAAATACTAGGAATAATTTAACACCTTTTTTAAAGGATCATCACAGAATTCAATAGAACTCTCAAAATGCTTAACTCCTATAAAATAGTAGTGTTCATAATCTGTTGGGTACTATATTGCTTGAAACACATTGAATTCTACCTCTTTGTTTTGGAGTCTTAAAATCAACTTACCACCATGAACATCAATAAGTTCGCTGGTCATATCTATAAATGTTCATATAAGAATAATAGGCACTTTACAATCTTCTTTCATATCTAACACCAGAAAATCTACAAGATAAATAAATTTATCCACTTTAACTAAAACATCCTCGATAATTCCTCGTGGAAATGTGATAGATCTATCCAAAAATTACAACGAGACTGTTGTAGGTTTCGGCTCTTCCAACCCCAAATTCTTAAAGATATATAAGGGCATTAGATTTATACTTGCTCCTAAATCCATCAAAGCCTATCTATTTGCAGGTCACCAATTACACAAGAAATGGTAAAACTACTAGCATCCTTAAGCTTAGGAGGCAACTTCCTTAATAAGATTGCATAACATTATTCATTTAACTTTATAGTCTTATAATCCTCTAATTTTTTCATCTTTGAAAAAATGTCCTTAAGAAACTTTGCATAATTTGGCATTTGCGAGGTAGCTTTTGCAAAAGGGATATTTATGTGTAATTTATTGAACATATCAAAAAATTTTCCATATTGTTTATCAAGATTAGCATTATTTAGCCTTTGAGGATAAGGGATTCTAGGCTTGTAGGGTTTTACAATTGGATCTGGAAAAAAAGCCTACTAGGTCACTCTTGTTCCTCATTTACTACTTCCATACATTTTTCTTTTGCATTTTCTACTTCCATCTCTTCTTTTTCACTTGACTTCTTTCCTAACTCTTCACTTACTACTTCCTTTCCACTCCTAAGGGTAATAACCTTTGAATGTTCTCTCAGATTGGGTTCAGTATTGCTAGGTAATTGACCTAGGGTTCGCTAACAAACAATACTAGCTAAAGGGCTCACTTAGTTGGCTAAGTCCTTTAATTGGCCTTCCATTTCTTGTCTAGTTTCTTGAATATATTGAAACATAGCCTCATCCACACTAGACTCATCTTGAACAGGTTGACTTGGTCTAAAACTAGGAGGAGGGTTCCTTGGAGGATTGGCTAAAGGATTTTAGTAGTTTGCATTATCATGCCATGAGAAATTAAGATGATTTCTCCATACAGGATCGTAAGTACTAGAGAGTAGGTCTCCCCATTGCCTATTAAACTATACATATTGAGCTTATTCAAGGTTTTGGCAAAGGAATTTCCACCTTGAAAATATATGGATGACTGGGATGAATTACCCTAATTTTCATAGGCCACAACATTTCCAAGAGAATTACTACCAATTTTCTTCTTTAAATTATCCATTTTCTTACTAAGAACTACTAGTTGAGCTGCTAATACAGTTGTGTCATTTATAACATGAGCTCCTAATGCCTTTCTCGGATTATACTCAGAACTATATTGGAAGGTGTTAGTAACCATTTCTTCTATTAGCCTAAACGCTTCATCTGGAGCTTTATCATTAGATTTCCTCTTACTACTACATCAAGGGTAATCCTAGTAGATGGAATGAGTCCAATATAAAAGATATCAACTTGATAATAAGTACTAAACCCATTATTTGGACACCTGGAAATCATTTCCCTATATCTTTCCTAAGCTTTATATAAACTTTCATTTTCACATTAGGAAAAGGAATAAATTTGATTCTTAAGCTTTGTTATCTTTATTAGTGGAAAGAATTTGGCTAAAAACAGGTTTATAAGAACATTCCATGATGTGATGAAACTAGGTTGAAAAGTGTTTAGCGAAGCTTTAGCTCTGCCCCTCAGAAAAAAAGAGAACAACTTAACCTTAATTACATCATCAGATACACCTCGAGTTTTGAAGAGATCAAAAAAATCTATAAATTTTATAAATGATCATTGAGGTCTTTTAAAGAAGAACCTCTAAGTTGAGAAGATCTAATCATTGAAAGAATGCTATGGGGGACCTCAAAATCATCAGATTCTATCCTAAGCCTAAAAATACTAGCCAAAGGTTTAGTTATGTTTCCTAAAATCAATTCCCTCATTGTAGGTCCTCTATTTTGCTCTTGAGGCCTAGCAACTAATTCCCTTTGATGTTCCATTTATAAAAGGATTTGAATCTAAATGATCTTAACTAGATAAAGTGGTGGTATTTGATTCTTTATTTTTCCTATGAATGGTTCTTTTAAGTTCAGTATCAAATTCAAACTTCTCAAACTTATGGCCTTGAGTTTGCATACAAGATTAAAAGCAAATAAAATAAAAACAACTACTAATAAAAGCAAACACACAAAAGAAAACCACCTTTGTTTAAGAGAAAAATCTAGCGGATGAAAGTTCATCAAAATTTGCTCTTAATGTATCTAGTAAATCTCAATCTAGACATCATGCATTTTTATATACTCAAAAGCCTTAAAAAATTGTTTCAAAGGAAAATGAATAATAGAAAATCATATGTGCAACCTAGACAGCATTTTTATAAAATTTACAATGTGTTTAGACTAAGAAATTATACTCCTCTATTTTTTTCATATTGTGAACGGTATAGACATATTTCTTATTTTTTTTATCATTTGAACAATTTCTCTAAAAATTACAAAAACTATAATTTTCAGAAGACAAAAACAATTTGGATTCCAAAAACTAGATAGCTTTTCTTGAATTTTGTTTACTTTTTTTTAATTTTTTCGAATTGCTAAAGTTTTTTATCATTGTCTTCATATGGTAGGTTGATCGAACCACTGATATTGGTCGACCTAAGGTAGTTTAGTCGACTGATGTACTGAGCCAATTGATCGATAGATCAATTTTTTTTTTCTTTATATTGTGTTCGGTTGACCGATGTAACTGGTCCAGTTGATTGATATATCAAAAACTTTGTTTTTTCTTCATAATTCATAAATCGACATGTGTTCTACTTGTGTGTGTTAAACCTTTAGTCGTATTCTCAAAAACCTTATGATAGGTTTTCTAATTTTTTTCTTGTAATTTTTTCTGTGTAATTTTTTTTAAGTTTATAGTTTAAAAAGGTATGAGTAAGGTATACTAACATCTAAGCACCCTAGATAAGATAGGTACCTAAATTGTTTTTATTTTTCTTGTAGGACAAGAGAAGAAACAAATGGTATGTAGACAGTTGTTCATGACATATGACTGGGACCCCTCACAGTTTATCACCTTTAAGAACAAGGATGGAGGGTTCATTACTTTTAGGTATAATGCCAAGGGTAAGGTAATTGATATTAGAAAAGTAAGTAAAGATAACTATCCTTTTAATCAATAATGTTTTGCTTGTTAAAGGCTTGAAATATAACTTACTGAGTGCCAGTCAATTTTGTGATAAGAACTACAAGGTTTGTTTCATAGGAGATGAATGTTTTATCTCTAAGATAGATAATGATAGTATCATGTTCTTAGGAAAAAGGGAAGGGAATATTTATATTGTTTATCTATATTGTGTTACTAATCCTAAAGATAAGTGTTTAATTTCCTTGAGTGAATGCGCTTAGCCTTGGCATCGATGACTTGGACATGCAAGTATGGATCTCCTCTTAAAGCTTAATTCAAAACAATTTGTTAGAGGAATCCCAACTATAAAGTATGAAAAAGACAAAAGTTGTGGTGCATGTCAAATGGGAAAACCAATAAGAAGCTCTTTTCAAAGCAAGAAATTGGTAACATCTTCTAGACCTTTTGAACTACTTTATATGGATTTATTTAGTCATATTATAGTAGCTAGTTTAGAAGAAAAATCATATGCATTTATTATTATTGATTATTAAAATCATTTTACTTAGGTTTTATTCTTAAGTTCGAAAGATGAATGTTTTAAATCTTTTGTTAGTTTTGCAAAGAAAATTCAAAATGAGAAGTCCTTATCTATTGATTCCATTATAAGTGATCATACTAGAGAATTCAAAAATGATATATTTCAATGTTTTTGTGACAATCGTGTGAATATGCATAAGTTTTCTGCACCTAGAACACCTCAACAAAATGGTGTAATAGAGAGGAAAAATATATCTTTACAAGATATGGCATGAACTATGATAAATGAATATGATTTGACAAAATATTGTTTGGTCAAAGCTGTTGCATGTGCATGTCACATCATCAATAGGGTGAACATTAGACATAAATTAGAAAAAAACACCTTATGAGCTTTTGAATGGCAAGAAACCAAGAATTAGTCATTTCAAACTTTTTGGTTGCAAATGCTACATTTTGAATACTAATAATAGTTTGGGAAATTCAATTATAAAACAAATGAAGGCATTTTCTTAGCATATTTTTTATCTTGTAAAGCATATAAAATTTACAACAAGAACCCTCATGTCTTTGAAGAGTCTATGCATGTTGTTTTTGATGAAACTAATCCTTTTGAAATAAAGAAAGTACTTTAGTTTGATGATGCAGATTTAACCAAGGGATTAGAAAATCTTTAACTTGAAGACAATGGAAAAACATCACAAATTGTTGAATGTAAAGAAAGAGGACACGAAGAGCTACTAAGAGATTGCAAATACAAGAAGGATCATCTCGCCAATCAAATTATAGGTGATATTTACCAAGGGGTAACCATTAGATCTCAATTTAATTTATCTCATAGTGCTTTCATTTCAAAGGTTAAACCTAAAATAATAGAAGAAGCTTTAGATGATGAGAATTAGATTTTAGTAATGAATGAGGAATTAGAACAATTTGAACAAAACAGAGTTTGAATTTTAGTACCTAGACCTGTACATCATCCTATAATAAGTAGTAAATGGATTTTTAAGAATAAACTAGATGAACAAGGTAACATCATTAGTAACAAAGCAAGACTAGTGGCTAAAGGGTATAACCAAGAAGAAGGAATAGACTATGATGATATAGGCTATTAGACTACTTCTTGCATTTACATCTCACATAGGTTTTACATTCTTTCAAATGGATGTCAAAAGTGCATTTTTAAATGGCCTTATTAAAAAAGAAGTGTATGTTGAACAACCCCCCAGTTTTGAACATCATGTTTTTAAACTTTCTAAAGCATTATATGGTTTAAAACAAGCACCTAGAACTTGGTATGATAGATTAAGTATCTTTTCGCTTGACAATGGTTTTGAAAAATGGAAAGTCGACACCACCTTTTTTATTAAGAAAGATCAAAATGCTTTATTAATTGTTTAAACATATGTTGATGATATTATTTTTTGTGCTACTGATGAACGTTTATGTAAAGAATTTGCTAAGTGTATAAGTAGGGAGTTCAAGATGAGCATGATTGGAGAACTGAATTTCTTCCTTAGACTCCAAATCAATCAATTAAAGGATAGAATCTTTATAAATCAATCAAAGTATACACAGGAACTCCTTAAATGTTTTGGTATGGATAAAACAAAGCCCTTCCCATGAGCACATCTACCAAAATGAATAAAGATGAAGATGAAAAAGTCGTAGATGAAAAACTATATCAAGGTATTATAGGTAATTTGCTATATTTAACTACTAGTCGTCCTGATATTATGTTTAGTGTTTGTTTGTGTTCATACTTTCAATCTTCTCCTAAAGAATCACATTTACTAGTTGTTAAATGTATTTTGCACTATCTACGTGGTATGTTGCATTTAGGACTTTGGTATCCTACAAATGATTGTTTGGATTTAGTTAGGTATTCTGATGATGATTATACAGGTAGTTGGCTAGATAGAAAAAGTACATCTAGTGTATGTCATTTCTTAAGAAGTGAATTAGTTTCATGTTCTGTCAAAAACAGAATTTTGTTGCATCAACTACAATGGAAGCCAAATATATGGTTGTCGGTAGTTGTTGTATTCAAGTCTTATAGCTTAAACAACAACTTAAAGACAATGGTTTGCATCTTTATAGAATTCCAATTTGATGTGATAACACAAGCACCATTTGTTTTACTAAGAATCTCATCCAACACTCTAGGACTAAACATGTTGAAATTCGTTATCATTTTATTCACGATCATGTGCAAAATGGAGATATTGAACTTGAGTTTGTTGATACATTGCGTCAACTAGTGGATATCTTTACTAAATCATTGTGTAAAGATAATTTCTGTACTATTATAAGGGAAATTGGTATGATCGATGGCCATTCTCTTTAATTTTTATGTTTACACCTTTTGTGTTGATTACTAAAAGGGGGGATGTATGTGATATTGATATTATGCATGAGTTTAAGGGGAGTTAGATATACACAAAGTGAGGGAGAGTTGGTTAGATATGAAACTTGAACTCTCATTGCATTTATTCTATTGACTGTGTTGTTTTAATATCACTTGGTTTTGTCATCAACAAAGAGGGTGAGATTGTTGAAACAAAGGAGGTTTTACCCAATTTTAATGATGACAAAACACTCTTTCTACTAATCTATTTATTTAAAGTAAGCTATAAAGATAGGTACATCTGAAGTAAGAAGTTGATCAAGGTGTAGCGATCACTGTTGATCGAAGATTAACCAACCGAATAGACATCAATTGACTGAAGGAATCAAAACAAAGAAATGATTGACTGATGTCAATGGTTTGGTCGATCGAATGTGGCTACTCATGAGATTGGTTGACCGAATAAGATGATCAGTCGACTAATTAAAAATTGGTCAACTGAATGAAGAAGATTACAAAGTGGATTATTAGGAATGGTCATATTACACAACAGTCACAAGAATTATACAACAGTCAAGAGAGTTAATGAAGAGATGAACGTTGGAGACTCCCCAATGACTAATTAATCCATGTTTACTAATATAAATAGAGGATTAAGCAAGGAACTCAACACAGGTCTTGAGAACAAGTTTTCTATCAAAACTTAAGAATTTTATGCTCAAGTTGTGTGAGACATAAACCCGTGTAATAATTTTATGTTTGATTTTTGTGAGGTTATCCTTGAGCTTTTCTTTTAAAAGAGATTTAAGAGGTTATTCTTGAGCCTATAAAAAGTATTTGTCAAAAGGTTATACTTGAGCCTTTGAAAAAGTAAAGAGGGTTATCCTTGAGCCTAAAAGGAGTTTGTAAGTTAAATTTATATTTG